>JAAGAY010147406.1:0-61328 GCA_011801015.1 Ardeotis arabs
GGTGGTGGAACCTTCAAAAATTGGGATAAACATTTAGCAAAAGCCACTTGGCTAGTCAACACTCGGGGGTCCACCAATCGAGCTGGCCCTGCCCAATCTGAACTGTTACATACTGTAGAAGGGGATAAAGTCCCTGTGGTGCATGTAAGGAATATACTGGGGAAAACAGTCTGGGTTATTTCTCCCCTGGGCAAAGGCAAACCCATCCGTGGGATTGCTTTTGCTCAAGGACCTGGGTGTACTTGGTGGGTAATGCAGGAGGATGGGGAAGTCCGATGTGTACCTCAAGGAGATCTGATTTTAGGTGAAAAGAGCCAATAATTTGAAGTGCTTGATGTCGGTTACTATATAGTACTGTCTGTCTTTATCTAGCTGTTATATGTCCCTCCTTGCTTCCGCCTGCTCCACGCCCTGAGAGACTTCTGATGTGTCAAAAGTATTATAGTAAAATCATCTTGACCAACAAAGAATGAACTTTAATAAAACAGGAAAAATTGCAGCAGTGATGGAACCAGAACTGGCCCTTGCTACTAGCACCTACCTACAGATCTTCAGTCTGCAGACCATGAACTTACTAAATCACTCGCACCAGATACACCACCTGACCAAACATTGCGTTGTCAGTCCTGCGCTGAGAGACTGTTATGACAGATGGAGCCCAAAGTTATGGACTGGATAAACTCCACAGACCTTTTGGAGGGATGGGCCATAGACTAAGGGAGTTACATCTGTGTGTATGCATACAAGTAGATCAAAGGAAGAAAAAGTTGATGATTAATCGGAAAGTGTAGGATCTGGGCATGATGTAGATGGTATGGAATAAGGGGTGGATAATGTCCTCGTTCTGGCTAGGATAGAGTTAATATTCACCTGAGCTGGGTGGAGAACTGGAGCTGGTGGCCCCTATGGCTGAGGCACCCAGCTGGGATAGTTAACTAATTAGCTAACAGCTGGGGTTAATTTACCCAAATTAGCCAAAGGGCTGTTCCATCCCATCTGACATCATGCTCAGTGTATCAGTGAGGAGGGTGCTGAGGGGAGCCTCCTGCTACGTGGGAAGAAACTGGGTGTGGAGATTTGTTGTAAGCCATTGTACTGTATTTGTATTCCATCACTGTTTTGTTTTCTTCTGGTTTTGCTCTTAAATTTACTTTTTGTTCAATCTCAACTCATGTGTTTTTTCTGGGTTTTTTTTGTTTGTTTGTTTTTTTACCAATTCTCCCTTCTGTCCCGCTGGAGGGTGGGGGGAGTGAGAGAGAGACTGCGTAGTCTGGTCCCGATTAGGGCTGAACTATGACAGTGGAGTTGCACAACAGCCTGGCTGCTTCCAGACAGAGGAATCTGAAATTTATCCAATGATAATGAATTAACTTGAGTGTCTTTAAACAATTATAGAATCAGATGAGTAGGAGAAAAGGGGGTTGGGGTGGGTTTTTTATGTTACAGAGAGACAGTAGAATGAAGACAACAGGACAGATAGTTCCAGCAAACTGCATTGTATTAGTTAAAAAAATATTTATCAGCCTAAAGGAGGTTTCTCTTGGTAAGTGGCTGCCTGTTTTTAATACAAGCCAGATTTAAGCTTAAGTTTAAACAACTTAAGCCTGAATAGGTCTTAGCGATATCCATGTGAGGAGAGCAAACAGTAACATCAGAAGGAATTTTGTCAGAGTAAAAAAAGAGGAAGGAAATCAGAATCTGGTCCACTTTTTCTGTTCCACACCATGGAGTAATGTAAATGGGTGGGACTCTGCGAGCCAAGGAGGTTGTACCCATCTGTGTCAGCTGAAGAGCTTGGCGTCCTTGAAACTTCTTTGGTCACCACAAACTTGTAATAAATAGTGGCCCAGATGATCAGCTGGCGTGAACTGGTCTCATTCCAGCCAAGTCAAGAGAACAAGGACAGCCATTTCAGTCCAGCTGAGAGGATATGTCCTGATAATATTTCTATAGCGACAGCTATGGAGGAAAACACTTGGATTGATGCGCGAAGGGCCCGGTCTTGTACGGTGTTGGATGCTTCTTGGAAAAGGCTTTAAGACCTTGGCTCCAAAGGAAGCCAAGGAGGGATCAGCACCCCCAGAAGGAGTGCACAGCACACTGCAGGACCAGACCAGCGCGTGATGGAGCAGGGCGGGCGTCCAGCTTCGTGGGAAGCAGAACTTTCAAAAGGATTTACTTCTTTTTGTTTCTTTTTGTAATTTGTTCAAGATTTAAAATACCAGATTCTGTGGGGGGTTTGAGGATGGGTTATCATGACCATTCACAAATTACCTGCAGCATCATTTGGGGACGCTTGGTACAATGAAGGAAAGGGGACATGCGGAAGGGAGGGGACTGAACCCTGGGCAGTTTGCCTCCATCTGTCCCAGGGCAGCTGGGAGCGGTGGCGAGGCCGGGCAGCCTGACTGAAGCAGCCCCGCCAGGCTTCTTGAGAGCGTGCCACAGCATAAAATACAAAGGTCCTACTGGGGAATGCTTGTGCTTTGAAAAATTTATACGTTCCTTTTCTCTCTGTTCTAAACTGGACTTTCTCAAGACAAAACTGTTTCACAATAACATTTTCCTACCACGTCCTGCTTTTCACCACTCCCATTCAGCCAGTGGTTGTATTTCAAGACCTTAAATCAAACATTTCCAGGCACTTGCACTATTTTCTTCCCGCAGAAAGGCTTTGCGTTGCAGTCCTAAAGCAGCATTTGCCTGCAGTTTACCAGTGAGTGAAAATTCCTCACAAATTCCTACAAATCATCACTGACCTCATTGCTGCTTCCGCTTTCTTGGGTTTATTTGCTAAAATATAAACGTACAGACCTACGTTTCCTTCAATGTCAATGCCAAGAATGATTTCACAGCTACAAAAGTACTTCAGCCATTTACTAACTTCAAAAAGCTAAACCTTTACTGTACTGCCTACGTTTTTCAGTGGTGTTTTCCTTGCATTTTTAAAAGGCTGCATTGCACACTGATTTTCTAATGTCTGAAATGTGATGTTATCTCTCATGGCCTCCTCCTGCCTCATTTCAAAAGGCCATTTTTTTTGGCTTGTGTGAATTCACCAAGGAGCAGCCTTGCCAAATTACTCCAGTAAGGGAGTTAGCCTAGAGTCTTACGATTAATAATAGAAAGATATTCAAGAAAAACTTCAGATCCCACTATAAATTATTGCAGCTGTCTCTGGTGTTGTATGGGATAATGGCACGCATTTGGGTGAGAGGGGAAGGGAGATTTTGTGCCTCTGTCTCCATGACATCTATTCATGTCTCTAGTTTTCCACAAATACGTTCAAGCAACATAGAGAGTCCTTGGCCAGCAAAACCCCTGTCCGTGCTACTGGAAATGGATGGTGAACTCTGCTTCACTGCTCCTTTAAACCGCTCTTTGACTAATTAGCGATAGACGTGTGATGAACTTGCTGTGTGAAAAGCAGCCTCAGCACACAAATGAACTGTGACCCTCCTTAATGACATTTCCGAAGCGATGGCCGTGTATGTTAGACAGATACTGGAACACTTGGTTCCTACCAGAGATTTGCTTTGTAGATTCCCATATCAGAGAAGCCCAAACCTGACAAAGCAGAAATAAGACTGCCCTTCTTTTTAAGCAGAAAGAGTCTGGAGGTGAAGGTTAATGAAACACAGTCAGAAGCAAACTTGCACCTGCTTAAGAAAAGGAATGAGCTTCAGTGAAGATGCTGAGCCTCAGTTTCCTTTCTGGTTCTGTTCTGTTCACCAGCTGGAGGCACCACGGATGCTATGGCCCTGCTATAATGCCAGAGTTTGGGTCTGGGTGCAGTATTGGATTTAAATCCGCTGCCTCCATATCAGAAAATATTGAAAAAAATGTAGCAGCCATAAGACTGCTCTGAGGACTTCAATCATAATGATGCTCAGTGCCTTTCTGTTAATAGCACTGTCTTTTAACCCTTTCCTCACAGCCAGCTTTATCCCAGTACCTCAGCAGAATCAACTTGCATGCCAACGGGGAGGACTGGATCCAGGTGCAGCAGAAATGAGCATGGAGAGTGTCCCGATGCTTCGGATGGGTGTTCAGCCCCAGGGAATATCCAACACAGCCTTTGGTGAGACTGAAAGCACTGATTTATCCCTGGATTGAAAAAAGAGTTCATAACAGAGATACATCTGGAGGGTTTACGTGGTTTAAAAGTAGTTCCGGTGGGTTGTTGCAAATAAATCTGTCAGAGAGAACTGGAGGTGATGAGGTCCATTAGCTTAAATTGCCTTGCCTGTTTGGTTAAAATCCAAACCAGAGTTTCTTGATCCCATGCCAAACTAAATACTGAATTTCACATCTGCCATCTTCTAGAGGCCGTGCCTCTCCCAGGAATTGTGTGCTGCTGAGGAAATGCAGTCTGCAGTTACCCGTTTTCTGCGGTCGTAACTTCGAGTTGTGGCATTAGCAGGATGGCAGAGGAGCGAGGTGGGATCATATACTGATGTTCTCTAATTAGGACACGGTTGATTGCAGATTTTCTAGTCTCTCTCAGAAAATTGGTCTCTATTCAAGGTATTAAATCACCCAATTCCGCCTTTTGTAGGACTGGTTGATTCAGGCACACAATAGACCAGGCACCGCAAAGGATCATTTCTGAGCCACAGCCCAGGCAAAGAAAAACTCAGAGTTAATTGGCTGAGATGAAAAGCAAAGGAAGTAACGTGGCTTTGTTCCCCTGATGCGCCACTCTGCTTGCTTTTATGGCTCACCGGTCATTTTTCTGGCGTGTATTGTCTGATGGTTCAAACTGAACTATCCTGAAAGTCACCATCCAGAAAATAGGACAGGGCAGGGTAGCAATCTTTCAGTGATAAAGTGATCAAAAATAGCTCTTCCTATCTCATTTTGAGAGGTTTTTTCCTAGCCCTCTCTTTCTAAAAATATAACTTAGAAAAATGGCCACAACGCTTGCTTTCAGGAGCGCTTTTCCTGGAGTGGTACAGACCACGTGGCAACACTGCCACAGGGCAAAACTATTTCTAGAGTGCTGCTTCCAAGGAAAAATGGAGAAAAAGTACTGCAGGCTGGAAATCCGAGGAAGTTAGCCCCAGCAACAGCTAACTTTGACATTGGTTATCACAACAGATCCATCATGCTAGCAGTTAGAGGCATGATTGGGATGGAAGTGTCTTTTTTCAATATAGCGGCAGCATGAGGAGGGCGAGGTCTTGCCAAGAAACCCTGGCTGCTGTCTTCATCCCAGGGCTGATGTGCAAACCACACCGATGTTGAGGATCTTTTTTTTTTTTTTCAAAATACCTTCTCTCTGAACTACCTTGCTCAGAATATCCCGGGCCTGACATGGAACCTGAAACTCGGTGGATTTTAACACGGCAAAACCGCTGGTGGGGTAAATGGGCTGGGAGCTCTGCGTGGCATCTGGGCGCGGACGTGGGGAGCTCTGGGGCAGACTGAGAGCAAACATGAATCAGCGTTGCTCCACTCATTTCAGAGAGATGCCTATATTTGCTCTAATTGGGGATGAACCCCATAATCTGCAAGGTTTTATTTCGTTAATCTGTGAGCAATAAGGTATGACGCTCGCAGTGCGTGGCCCTCCTCTGCAGGCAGTTACTCCATGATCTGTGGCAGCTGTTACTCATTTGTTTGTGGGCTTGGCTCCTCCAGATGCATTCGTGTTTATCTCCTCTTTACTGTCACTCTGCTTTTCCACCCAGCTTTTCTTCAGAGGACAGCTGCATCCCGCTTCTTCCCCGGGACATCTGACTTTCCTGTCTTTTATTGACTTGTTTTTAATTGAGGCAAATAAACACACTTAAATATGGATGATATTAATTTCTAAAATAAAAGGCCTGATACAAGGAAAGATGTTCTCCCTGCTAGTCTAATTAGTATCTAGGTTAATTGCTCTCATGCTGGATGTTTAATTGATTTGCATAGAGAAAGGCAATGCAAGGCTGTAGCTCAGTGATGGCTCTGTGTAACTGCAATGACTCCTTATTTTTCTGTTTAATGAGTGCTAGAGGCAGAGCCTACCTTGCAGAAGGCTGCTGGGGTCTCTGAGGGATCAGTTATTATTTAGATGCTGTGTATAAAGACAGTTGATTTGTCTGATGTGGACCTCTGCAGTAAATGTTGAAGAGAGCTGAAGAGGTTTCTCAGGTAAGAATATTTTACAGCAAATTTAAGAAGGGACCGTTAAAGTAGTCCTGCTTGGAGGACTTGTCTCATGTGAAGGTTTTATGGGTAAAAAATATGAGAATTTCATGATATGAATTATCTCAAAGGACCCCGGACAACCTGGTCTCTCTGCTTTTCTCTGCATTGTGATGGCACAGTGGCATTTCGCCTCTTGGGACTCCTTGCTGTGACCTGCCTCAGCTTTTTGGACTAACCAAACGTGAGAGGCAAATGTTCCTCCAACAGCATATCGGTATTGCTGGATGAGAGCTGCACATCAAACTGCAAATGTAAAATTGCTCTTTGTAGCAACTGAACTGACATTCTCATACGCAGTCACAAAAAAACAGAGCCTGCGTGTCACTGCATCTTCTCTTGAAACTGCCCATGGTCTGAGATGATGGCTTGATGGTTTTTGTGATAGAAATGTGAACTCTGTGTGCCAAGCTCATGATCTAAGCTTGAATCGGATAAGGAATGATGGGGATGGGCTTGCTTTGTAGATTTTCCTTGTATTTTTAAAGCCACATGCAGAAACCTGAGCTGCTTTTGGTCTGGAATGTCAGTTCAATTTCTCCAGTCTTACAATATCTAAAGAATATTCTTAATAGAAATAAATATAAGCTGATTAGGAAGGAAGCAATAAATAAAAATAAAATTGAATCATGCAGACACTCACAGCAGAAAAATCAATAACTTTAGTAATACACTTTGCAAACTAATTTTATTGTAAAAAATATATATAGCTCCTTTGAAGTCTTGATTAAGCAGGAGCGATAAGTCTTCCTTTTGTCTCAAGGTCCTCAGCTGGAGTAAAATTCAGAAGTTTTTAAACAATTTTAAGAGCAATGGTGTGGGATGGTATCAAGCACAAAGTGGAGCGCGCAGGACAGGCGAGGAAGGCCTGAAGGGACGAAGTGAGAGAGAGATGTTTACAGGGAGCTGCCTGTGGCAGTTCTGAAATAATTCCATAATGTGATTTAAAAATGGAAAGAACAAAGGTAATTTTTAGTACATTTAAAAAAAAAAAAAAATCAATGCCTGTTCTGGAGAGTTGTACTTTTCATTACATCAGTGACTCTAAGTTTGTGATAAGACAGGAGCTTGTTTTCCATTTGGAATGGAAGGAAAGGTCATCAAAAATGAGTTTTTCTAAATTTGCCAGCATAAAATGTAATTCTATATTCCCTGAAAGTGTTGTATTCATTGGAGTCCTGTAGGCTTTTCATCCTGCTTTGTAAGGATTTGTTGAGCTGAGCCTGTATCAGCGTGTTCACCACTCAGACTTCTTTCTTCCTCACCCCTACAAAGGGGAAGGTGAGGAGGACCTGCAGGGATGGACAAGGTATAGATAAACAGAAATTCCAGTGACCTTCAGAAATGCTGGGGTCACAGCCATGCTGCAAGACCATGACGTGCAAGCTTGGTGGAATTTGCTGCAGTGCTTTCTTTTTAATTTCCAAGCTTCAGATTAGCATTGTCTCTCCTCAACTGACTCCGTGTCAATTAAATGTGTTTGGAAAACTCTTTGAGAAAAGGATTTAAAAGTTATCACCTGTAAATTTCAAGGTCAGAATATTCTGCATTGTCATTTGAAATGCTCCGTGCCTTGGCAGTGTAGGTTATGTCTGAAATTTTGTCTGATGTAAAGTCTAGGTTTTGGAATTAAAAAATAAAGAAAAAAAACCTATCCCAACCGATCTCTTAACCTGATTTTCTTGAATAACAAATGGGGATTATTTAATGTTTGTGGAGAATGAGAGAAAGCTTTATCTAATAATCTCATTTCTTCTGAGATGTCGTAGTCTGCTCCCTCTGCATCAGTGCATCCCATTCCCCTGTGTCCTGAGACCTCTCGTTAGCCTGCCAGCAGTCAAGATTGCACAAACTTGTTCCTGTGACTCACATTGTTGGGTTTTTTTCTACTGATTTTTTTTTTTCCTATTCCAACGCAATGTCCTATCTTATCAATGGCAGAAACAACACCCATTCTGTAGATGCTGCTGTTCCCCCTTAGTCCCCCATAAAGTTTAATCACATCCTACTATTTTAGCCATGTCCAATTGTTATAACTTCATAACATGAATCAGAGATCCTAGAATCATAGAATAGATCACGCTGTGGTCCCAGCTTATAGAAAACTCCATCCAGCCTGACCATGATGACATTTCTCACCATTTCTCATCTGTGGCTCTCCCTGGATTGCCGTCTCCCTGGTTTGTCCCCAGCATGGTGTGGATGACCCCAGAGAGCGGGCACAGGCCAGGCAGCCTTACACAGCTTGTCCTTCGACTAGAATTTGATGGGAGTTTCCCTAAGGTCAGACTTGGGCAGCTGGTGAGATCCCACTGGATTTTAATGATCCCTTCCACCAACAAAACTCCTTTCTCATATGACAGATCTTGCACTGCCATAAATCAATCTTCTTAACTAGCTTTCCCCCCTGTTCAAAAGCATTTTCCTAAATGAAATTATCTGTTCCGCTGTCACTGTCATTTGGGGAATACAATCTTTACACACTATTTGGTTAGAGGCATTAATATAACATCCCAGGCCAGCGATAACACACCTGTCAGGAAGGGGGGTGATGCACCGCGCCGCACACAAGAGCGGTCACCAACCAGATTTGGCACTGGGGATCAGAGCAGACTTTGCTCATCCCAGGGAACATCAGGAGTAAATTGATGCCCTTGCCAGGAGTGACACGCCGCAGAACCGCAGTGGAAAGAGAGCAAAATCCCAGGGGTTGGCTGCTAACGTCAGTGGCACTGGTGCAAATGAGAGCAGCCTCCTGCCCAGGAGCGTGGGAGCCTGGCAAGTCAATGGTGTGAGCAGAGAAGGCACGTCCTTGTTAGCCCCCTAATGAGAAGGAAGGGAAAATAACTTTCCTTTTTAAGCCAGGCTTGGATGAAGACCTCACCCTGGATGGATCACGTAGTTCCTCAGCTTGCTTCCCTGTTTTTTTCTGCTACAGCCCCTTTCTCCCCAGCAGATCATGCTCCGCATGCGGAGGGGGCCTGGCTCACTGACTCTGAGCACGATTGTGCCCTGGGGTGGGTGTGGGATGCAGGGAACCTCCCCGGGCCCCCAGACAAATGGTGGTGGCAGTGCTGGAGGCACCAGCCCAGGGCAAGGTCTGCCCCATCAGCTATAGCAAATTATGGCCAGTTTTAGGGCTTGCGGCACGACACCGGCACCCAGAGCTGCCCTTCCCCATCCGCTGCTGCCGGAGCTGAAAGAAAACACTGTCTGATTGTGTGTGCACAGATTAGCCTCATCTTCCATGGATTTTGTCTACCATGGAGAAGAGGTACCTGCACACCGTAGCTGCTTAATTGCAGCACCCACCGTGGGCGGTAATTTGGCCTAATTGTGCTCTTCCTTCCATTTGCGGTATGAGCGTTATTTGTATAATATCAACGCAATCTGTGGCGTATTTTTTACGTGCATGGTGCAGAGCCACTGAGCCGGCTTTTTCTCCTGTGGGACTTTGACCTTTTTCCATGAGCAGCTCTTATTTCAGTAACTGTAGGTGTTGTTAATAAAATCTTCAGTCCAGTAATGAGGTAGCGTGGTTTCCAAATACTGCCCCTCTTTCCGCCTCTGCCGTTGTTCACTGGGGAACCGTGGCTGCACATTTCATCTTGCTGTGCCTCTGCTCCTAATTAATATGGAGATAACGAAAGGAATGAAACTGTCCTCGTCGCGATGCATTTGAGATCCACTGATGAGAATTACCAGGTAAGAGGGAGGTGTTTTTATCATCTCTCGGTAATGAGAACAACTCATGTATGAAATTCTCTGCTTTAAGCTGCAGCTCAGTCTCATCTTGATCCCCTACAGAGAAGCCAACTTTACTGCCTCTGAGAGGAGTTTGCAGTACTGGCTGCCATGCTGGTGGTGTCCACTCTGGTGATTAAATGCCTTTCAATAAACCAAGGATAACTTAGTGTGCTGTTATTAAAACAGAACTTTATGGGCCAACCCTGCCACCATTTTGTACGCAGAGTTCACCAGGACGTCCCTGCCCAGCGTGATGGTGCAGGGGGAACGGCCTTCTGGTTCTCCTCTGCGTGCTCCTCTGACCTTTCTCTGGGAAATGAGTTGTCTTGGAGAAAAACAACCACACGGTCTGACTGCTGCACGGGCTGGAAAGGTGTCTGTAACCACGCCATTCAGCTGAGGCTGCTATATGCAATACAAAAAAAAGAAAATATTTAAAATATAATTGGATTTATTAGACACATTCACAACCCTGGTAATTTGCCTTTGGAAGAAATGCCTCTTCTCTATCATCTCCCCAGTATTGCTCTCTTACACGGACTGGATCACGCATCAGAGGTGCTGCCTTTTGCATAACTTGCTCGTAGAACCATGTGAACGTGGTTACGCACATGGGCTGGTGCTCCCAGTGCTTCTCAGCTTGGAACAAAATGTTCACTAAGAATCCATTGGCTGTGGAAAATAAAGTCCATATTTTTTTTAAAAAAACCACTTTATTGTTATCTTTTGGTAACGTTATTACATCATCCCCACTGCTCCCATCAGAAGTAGGGATGAACAGACATCTCGTTACATACTATAGAAAATCTATACGTGAAGTACGGGCTCAGTGTAGCTTCAGGCCGGCCCCAAAGAGGTTCCTGCTCTGTTCTGCATTCCCAGCGGAGCACCGCTGCCCCGAGGCTGCCGGTTAATCACTCCACCGCGCAGCATCCCGCAAAGCAATTTGTTTACTCTTGTGTGGTGCGTTTATTAGATCTCAATGTTCTCCACCTCTTGGCTAACCCTAATTATAGCAATATTAAAAGAAAGTTTAGTGATTTTGGAAACTTTTGATTGGGGGATGAACAAATTTGTTGGACTGAGTTTTTAGCGCATTCCCATCATAAGTCAAACCCACTCCTCCTAGCCCCGGATTTTAATTGTTTCAGCTAATTGTTTGAACAGGTCATTAAATCAAAAGATGCAATAAGGAATTTTCTGTCAAGATGAAAGACTATAGTGAAGAGCTAATGATTCTCATCAGCTGTCTGCCTTCTCTGATGCTTTGTCCTGATGTGGGCTGGCCACAAGGAGAAAAAACTCCAGGATTAACACCAGAGCATTTTGCCTTTTCCAAAAGAAACCTTACGAGCATTTGGTGGTGGTCAGGTTGATTGGTTTCACACCCAAAGTGTGTGTCTGCTGCCTTCAGGTCCCAGTTTGCAACCAACATGCCTGTGCAACCTCATTTTTGCACTGAATCCTGTCTGTACAAATAGATTAATAGTATTTATTTGTTGTCTGGAGAAATGCCTATCCTCTTTCCTGGCAGTTCTTGGCTCTTGCCTTAATCCCACACTCTTGCCATTAATAACAGAGAAAAAGGTGACGGCTGGCACCATTTCAAACGTTGCCTCTGTCCCTGACGCAGCTGTGCCCATCCCCAGCAGAGTCCCGGGGCCGCGGGTGTTGGGACCGCCTGCCCTCAGCGAGAAGCGCTGCTGCCTTCGATGGGAATCACGCTGAGACCCCACGTTAACTGGCACAGACGTTGTAGAGCAAGCCCAGAATAGCCACTCTTAGCACTAAAATATGAATGCCAAGAACTGCTTGCTTCTTTTTATTTTTTTTTTTTTCCTTCTGCAGCAAGGGTTGGATGCGTTTCAGATTGTTGTTTTTCACCCACAGGAACTGTGTTACCTTCTTTAAACACAGAAAGGAAACGTTCTGCCTGCCAGATCTCATCTTCATTTGCAGTTTTTAACATCCTCGCGTACTAGGGAAAATGTCTTTTAATTAGGATGAAGCTGTTTGGGAAGCAACATGAGGAGGAACGGAGGCAGGTTCACTTGGAGCAGTTACATGTGATAACTGCGCAGAGGCTCAATCTACCCTTCAAATGCTGCTCTGCTGCAGCAGAGGGATATTCCGTGAGTATAAATGGAGCCTGATTTGTTTTACAGAGCAGCAATCAATAGGTCTCAGAGGTCAAGGAAAAAAAAATTACATGCTTTTAAAAATTTTCTTTCTGAATAAGCAATGTGCGTGAGATCAGCAGCGACAGATGAGGTGGGGCTGGTCAGAGCCCCCCGCGCTGGGTGGGAACCAGCGCCGGCTTTATCCTCACATCCCGCGTTGGCCCCTCTGTTTTACACAAAACCACTGCGGTGTGGGAGAGATTGCCAGTGCCTTGGGCAAACTGGTGGCCTGACAGTATTGGAAAGTTTTAAAAATAATTCTCCTTCCTCTTGTTACACAGCAGAGCTGCGCCTTTCTCTGAACGCTGCGTTGTGGTTTTTTTTTCTGTACTTCAGGATATTTAAGCAGCACAGTTGCTGGGAGAGCCCCCTTACCAGCTGTGTGATGAGAGATGCATTTCACAGATGAGACATTTCCCTTACCCGCACATCCCAAAACCAGTGCACCTGATGGACATCTCAGGGGATAAGTGACTTGACCAAATCCAACCAGTAAGCCAGTATCCACTGCCCGAACACTGGATAGGGGTCCTGCTGTCACCCTGCTTGTCCTCGTTCCCCACTGTTCTTCAGAAGCTGGGGGCTCATTTCTGCTTTTTCCACCTTTATTAGACTCTCTCAACATAGTTCCCTTTCCAGAGCAATTTTCTCTGGCAGAGTAATTTCCATTCACGACAGGTAATTGCGCGACCTCGCCGCAGTGGTCTGGAAGGGTTTATTGCCTTTTGCTTGGGCTAGGTGATTTTTTTGAGCAAATTGGGTGCTTCACATGGCTGGTTGAAAATCAGGATGAAAATGTGAAGAACCAGAGAAGTTCATGAGGGAGAAATGCATCCTGGAGGGAGGGTGGCATCCTGCAGCAGTTGGTGGGACAGACGGGCTTCAGGCTGGACCCGAGGCTTTGCCCATCAGGGTCAGCCAAGAGATGTGATTCTTCTGTCCCCGCGTGTGACGTGTCGGAGGAGCTCGCTTCTGGGAGGGGTTGACTTCCCCGCTCCCGTGATCTGAAGACGCCTCTTTGTATCAAGCCATTTGAAAGCAATTTGTCTTTAACATCAAAAAATGACTAGATTTTAACTGAAGAGGGGAAGAAAGGAGGACTTTTTACCAAGGCTCAGGTCAAGGGACACAGCAAGAAGCCCACTTGACTCCTTCCCCATGTTGCCATCAGCGTGGACGGCCGTACGGGTCGCTCCTCTCCCTCTCCCCTTTGCGTCTCTGCGGGCGTGAGCCCGGAAGGCTCTGAAGCCAGGCTCGTGTGAGTCAGCAAGGCAGTCTGCGCTGGAGCTTCTCCTTCCAGTGATTTCAGCCACTCCCTGATGAATTAAACATGCCCAAGTACTTGTTTCATCAATGTGTTCTCCACTAGATTGCTTTCGAGGCTTTTTTAACGTTCCACCTTCAGAAAACTGGGGAGAACCTGGGAAATCTGGAATGTGCGGTTTGTGGCCACGGAAGTCACGGGGAAACGCTGGTTCCAGAAGAAAGGCAGTTACGTGCAGGGGTGTGCTGGGGGGGTATATTCTTAAATTCCTGATTACAGGAGGGGATTTTATACATTTTATCCTTAAAAAGCTGTAGAAAAACTCCTGAACGGAACAGCTGAGTGGTGCTGCTGCACATCTTAAAGGCATCTGTGCATCTGCACGTCTTAAAGACGGCAAGGAGAGAGGTGTGGAGGATGTTCTGGATGATGATGGATGCCTAAGTGATAATGGGCTTGAAGCGTAATTAATGTTAATGGATAGCATTTATATGTAATGCAGAGAACATGTTCTGAAAGACAGATACAAAAATAGAAATTTTTTTTTTAAGTAGTGAAGTTTTAAACTCTGAGGACTAGACATCGGAGCTACTATGCAGTTATTTTATGCGTTTTATCTACGGAAAAACCTTGTTCTTTAGAAGCTTGTGGGGACTGGGAAATGTGTGGCCTAATTTTCTTCACATGCTGACAAATGAGGGATGTTCCATCTCCCTGGCAGTGCCATCAGGCTGATATGGCTAAAATGTTTACTTTTTTGGTACTTGAAATCCAGCAACAAAGATGGTCAGAGCCAGAATAATAAAAATAAAAGTGAAGAGGTGCTCTGTGGAGGGTAGGAAGTGTCAGGGAGGAGGTAGGAGCCAACAGCTGGGAGGAGGGTAGCGGTAAAATGAGCCTGTGTGATGGCAAGCGCTCATCAGTTCGTGCCCCTGGCAGTGCTGGCGGTGCTGCTTTCCCTGAGCCGTCCCCGAGGACTCTGCCTATGGAAGGATGAAGGGAGAGGAGCCTTTCCCCTGGCTCGGCTGGCAGATGGGGATGCTCTTGGGGCTGGAAATCTCTGATGAGGCACTGGCCATGATTCATTACAGCACTCGTTAGATGCGAAACACAATTTTCCCATGCGCAGTGATGTTGCAGCTCTTTGGAGCGACTGGATTGTGGTACCTCTGCAGTGCTCCCGCCTGCGCTGGCTGGGAATCGCCGGATATTTATAGATATGGAATAATTCTTCTCTGGTCACAAGGCATGGAGAGAAAGATCTGTGTGTCTGGATCATGAAATACTTCCAGCTAGACTGCAAAAATACTTATTACTTGCCTTGATGGATTCCTTGGGTATTAATTTATTAATGCTCACTGTGTATTTTCCACCAAATATTTTATGGCTAGCAACTTCCCATGAATATTTATCATCTGCATTCCAGACTACTTCCCTTCTAAGGCAAACATTTCCTTACACTACATTTTGCTGTCTGATGTGAAGGGCTAATGATGTTTTCAAAAGAAAAATGGGCATAGAGCTCTATGAGAATATCATGAGGAATGGGCTTTTTTTGTTCTATTGAATTCTTCAGAACTTTAATTTCAGATAATTTTAGAAAAAAACAACCTCAGGTGCTAGTCATTTGTACCCTTGCTCAAGGGGCTGTATGCTAGCAAGCAAGGGTTCCTATTTATTTATGGAAGGACTACAGAAATAGAGCTAAAGGCATTTATTTAATTTTTTTTTAATTGAGAAAGAAGTACTGAGTGCTGGTCCCTCACGCACACAGCGTGCCCGAAAGAGCTTTTATTACTGCGCTATTGCACCGCAGACCACAAGACTGCAGTTCTTCCTCCCTGCCTCAGACAACCCCACCGGGGAAACGGCGCTGACTACGAGGTGCGGTCCTCCAAACACGGAGGGTGAGCAGCCTGGATGGGTGAGCTGCTATTAATATGTATGGCAATTAATGTGTGAGACAAATAATTAAAGGCTAAAGTAGTCCAGCAAAGCAGGTGATACGAAAAACAATAAATGAATAAATGTCTTTTTTTTTCTGGTGGCTGAATCAGACTTCTCAGACCTTTTGCCGCTCTGTGGACGGTTCCCATCAGGTTTCTGACCATTAGCATTTTCCAGTCCCCTTCTGCAATGACCCTGAAGACCAAAGCTTGGAGATGCCATTAATAATAGTTCAGATCTATTAGATTACTTCAGTTTTGTGGAGCAAATGCTAATTAAGTCCTTGGCCCTGGCAACCCTCATGGCACGCATTCCTTGGTGTAAGCAGGAACCTTAAACATCACAGCGGGTGATGGATCCCTAAGGGTTGGAGCACTGAAAGCTGTTGGGGAGCTGTCAAGAAAAATGCCAAAAGCCCCAAGGTTTGCAGCAGTCTTACATCTTGGGGTCGCCCAGGGAGCAAAATTCTCTTTCACTGCCTCTAAGAGCAGCTTGCTTCAACAGCGCTCCTCAAACTGGGATGTGATATAAAAGCATGAGCTAACCCGCCCTTCCAGGGGGTGTTTTAGCCCAAATGTGTTCCCTCTTTCCCTCTTTTTCTCTTCTCCCAGATATGCTCTGTCTCTCCTGCCACGTCTCTTCAGTTCTGTGATACGGAGATTCGATGCTTTGTGGGCCACTCTCCATCGTACCCCGTGTGAGTGCTGCGGCTGTGTACCAACCCCAGGTGACAAACGGGACACGGACATCTCCACGCTGCAGAAGCAGGAGAGAGCACAGGGCAGTGCGGTGAGTGGGAGGGATATGACAGGGACCACATGGCACCCTGGAGCTGGGTGGCCCCCGCGTGTTAGCGAGACTTTGCTCTACCCTTTCTCCTCCACCTACGAGATGTTACTGAGGGGGAAGCTCGTGTCCTAGTTTCTGCCTCTTGGTTTCTTCTCAGAGCATGTTTTCTTGCAGGAACGGGGCAAACCTCTCTGAAAGCTCAGTGCTGCTCCTGGCAGGGGATGTTACTTGCTCATGCAGCAACCTTTTTCTTTTCTTCTGCTTCTATATTACATTGCTCGTGTGCATTACCGCTAAAATTTCTTCCCTTCCTTCCTGCAAGAAACTCTCCACTGTTTGTCACCACTATTTTTGCTGACCCTGTATGCTGTCTTTCTCTCCTACCTTTAGAGCAGTGCTCAAAGCTCAGGGGACCTTCATGCTATTGCTGAGTGTGAAAACCATCACACTTAGAGGGGAGAAAGCACACACATTTATCTATTCCTGACTGTGCCAATTAAAAAAGCACCATGGGCAGGGACTGCTAGCCCTCAGCTCCTGGTCACAGTCACCCACTGTGTCACCTCACTTGCACATGGGCCATAAAACGTCCGTAAGAGACCGGCCATGGCATCGAGACCTGCGTGAGGTCGCCAGAGGATGCTGCCCCTTGGCAGTGGGCTCCATCTCAGCTGAAATACCAAGCTGCTCCTAATTTCTGGATCTGTTTCTTAGGGTTCCTGGTTCCCACTGATGCTAAGGTACTCACCTCCTTCCAGTGCATTTTTCATTACTCAGTCTCAAAGAGATTTAAAAGGGGGGGGTCACTAAGTGCCTTCTACAGAGATGGAGCTAAGAGAAGAACGAGAATTAGGAAGGAAATGAGCCTTACGAGTCTTGTGCCCTGCCCATGAGGAAACACTTCCATCTGTTTTACGGGGAATCAGCCATAGATACTCAAGCAGAGAAGCTGTTCCTATTTCTTTTGTCAGTGCTGGCGTATTTGCAGTACTTTGCTGGCACAGCGCTTGGGAATTACGGGCGGATCCTCTCCAGCATAGTGGGAACAGGCACATCACAGGCTGCATGCTCCTGTCTAGAGGCTGTTGGCAAACCACAACTCATAGTCAATCAAGGCAGGATTTTGTAACCACTTCTACCCCCACCCCCTTCTCACGTCTCTCATTTTCATCCCTGCTCTTCAAAGCGGGATGATTCACATGGTACAGTAACCTACATTTGGCTTGGCACCGCTTTGGGGCTATATATAGATGACAGAGTCACCCTGTTCTTCCTCCTTGATTCATTTTGCTGTTTGTTTTTTTTTTTTTTTTCAAACATGGAGCAGTGCTGGGTGCCTCATGGGGTCAGAGAAGAGCAGGGAGGTTAAAAGACATGTGCTGATATCCTGCACCATGTTTTTAATCTGGGTCTGGTCCAGGGCTGAGCTGGCTGCTAAGATCAGCTGGGTGCTGGTGTGGCTGTTGGAGGTCTGCTTTTTAGAAAACCCGAAGTGCTTTCTTTCCAGCAGTTATCTCTCTCCGAGTTGTTTCAAATTGAGAGCCTAAAAATAAAGACAAATGAAATCACAGTCATTCTGCGGTAGATAGTCTGTTCCCATCGGATGTTGGTGGCTGGCACGTTTCTGTGTGGGCGGAATGGCTCTGCTGTTATCTTTTCCACCTCTAGCATCAGACTCTCCACAGAAGTGAGTCTTTTTTCTTTTTCCTTTTTTTTTTCTTAAGCAATCAGGCATGGTTTCTTCTTTCATCTGAAACTGCAGGAGCCTCCTTTGTTTCAGCAGCTGCCCATGGGGAAACGCTGCCCTGTGTGCCCCGAGCCTCACGCCCTGACAGAAAATGACCCAGTGACAGCAGCGCGGAGCAGGAAAGCCCAGCTGATCTCCCCCTTTCCCCCCAGAAACAGCCTCGGCGGTCGCTGTCCGGGGAGATGGCAGCTGTGCTGCTAAAACAGCTTTATTGACTCCGGGCGCGATCGACCAAGGGCTGCCCGCCTCCAGGACATCACCTCTCGACAGCCTCTCCCGTACATCCTCCCTGTGCGGCCGCGGGGAGCGAGGCGAGGAGCGCAGGTGCTCCCTGGCCCCTCCGCCTGCTCGGCGATCGATACGGCATTGCAGGGGGGTCTTGATGAGAAATCTGTTGGTAAAAGCAATGTTTCACTAATGGCAAGCACGGTACCCACCAGCATCTTCAAGGGGAATTCAACCTCTGGCTTGTAGCTGGTAATATTCATCTCAGATAAGGGGAAAAGACGGGGTGAGGTGTGTGTACAAACAGCATCTATCAGATTTTTCTTGTTTCGGGCAAAGTCTTTAAAGCAGTCAGACACAACGGCAGGTGTAAAATGACATTACTGGAGATGAGGGTCAGACCCCGTGGACTCTGAGCCACTAAGTGCCTGTGTTTTGCCTGAAGGCAGCTCTATAGTCACGAAATGGAGGGTGGGGAACGCTGTGCACCGTCCTGCAGACCCCCAGTCTTGGCGCCAATTCCCACTCACCCTGCGGGCTTTGCCAGCCCTGCTCACCCGGATGTGTCGGACCTCATGTCTGGGAAGGCGTCTTCCCACCAGCCCCGTGATGTGCGGCTTGTGTTTGGGATGTGTAGGGTCAAAGGAGATGCAGGAAAGGACGTCAACTTTGCTTGTTAGCTTGCTCGCCTTCTGCTTTCTCTGCAGGCGCCTGTCGAGAGATGGATGGCTCTGTTTTTAGGACACCGAGCTCTGATTAAGGAGGCTGAGGTTTCATTCTCTATTCTGTTTGACATGTTCTTTGGGATAAAGTAAATTCTCTGCCTGTAAAATGCAGGCAACAGTAATTCTCTCCTTAGAGAGTTACCACGAGAAGAAATGCACGAGACAGCGTTGGACCCCAGACGCCCTGGAAGGCGCTGAGTCCTGCTTGCTTTTACGAGTTCCCCGCACAGCCCATCACAGCTTTACAGTAGATCTCATTTCTGTAGATTCTCACCACTTGAAATATTACAGCATGTGTCAGGCTAGAACTTTTTTTTTGTTGAGCTTTCCCAGCTGAAGTGGTTTATTGCTTTCTGGAGCAGACCCTGCCCCCTCCCATTCATCAGCAATGTCTCAGCCGCCCGCAGCGCGCTGGCCGCAGCGACAAACCCGGCTGCGGGAAGGCTCCAGGGCTGGCACCTGCTCAGAGAGACTTCGCCTGTAAGTGCACAGGGGCACAAGTCAACGACCGGTAAGCCAGGGCAGAGGAGGAAAGAGGCACAAGATTGAGTTCAAGGCAGAGTTTCTGTCTCCCTTTTGCAGCCTGGCTTGCGTTGTACCATCCGCGTCTCCTTTTCCACCAGGTCCTGAGCATCACGTGGAGTTTTCCTTTCTTTAAACTTCACAGCTTTTTTTTTTTTTTATCAGACAAGATTTGCCCTGGCTGTACTGCTGGCCCTCATCTTTTACTCAATAATTGATATCAAGAGGGCCTGAGCAAGCCGTTCTCCCCACCTGTGACCCCGGGGTCCCCCCTGCCCAGCGCTGCAAGGCGGTGCCTCGATGCGCTGTGGCTCTCCGGCCCGTTGGGAGGGGGGTGTGTGTCCGCATCGCAACAACAGCTGTGCAGAAGTGAGAGGTCAGTGCTTTCAGCCAGCGCTAACAGCCTCGGGGCACTTTGACAGCTGAGGGGTGGGAGAACAAACAATTCTACAAACTTTTTGATTGACTAGGTAGTTTTGTGGGCAGATCTCAATGCTATTCACTGACAATATTGATCTTAATGTCTGGAGCAGATGGGCACAGCAGGTAAGGTTTTCAGATGAGTGCAGGAGACAGACCAGTGCCCTGATACCAGGGGATGACTGTCATCTCAGAACCTCCCTATGAATTTACGATCAGATTCCCTGAAAGCATGAATTTGCCCAGTTCCTCTGAGGGCAGATCTGCTGAGGGAGCAGATGCTTTGCTGGTGCAAATCAGCTTGGTTTGCAAATCTGTTATGGTTCCAAGGACTTCGCAGTTTTATGCGAGGGGAAGATCAAGCCCACACGGACTCATTTCTGTGAGCTGCTGGTCTCGCTGAGTCTTAAGTTTTGGATTAGGCTCTGCATCCATAAACTCCTTAAGGAGAGCAGCAGCCGAGCTGCTACTGCGGAGCCGCAGCTCAGACGTCACCGCCCAGGCTGGTGGCAGGTCCCCAGAAGAGCCGCCGGCTGCAGCCAGCATCATCCATCATCCGTCAGACCTCACCCAGGAACAAACTTCCCTCGGCTCCCTGCTGCCTTCCTGGCGTGGGCTGTCAGGAAAGCAAAAGCCTCCTGCGCAGGGAGAAATCTCTGTTATTAAAGGTCTCGCCTGCTCTTTGGGCGTGCTGCCCTTTCTGAGCGCTGCTGCCGAGCTGATGTATTATTCTCATTCCCCCTCCCGCCCCAACATGTCGTTGGCAGGGAGTTTTCTTTATTGCGCATCACTCAGTGAGAAAGTGGGACTTGGATGTGCATCAGCTCTCATTAATCACAGCAGCTCAGTCCCCTCTGATTGCCATTTGCTTTTTTCTTTTTTTTTTTTTGATATGCTATGCAGAAACGGGAGCCCTGCGACGCCCCGAGCTCAGGGCAGACCCCGGTGAGACGACGTCTGCTCGGGGCTGTGTCAGCGTGCCCTGCGACGGGAGATGCGGCCGTGATGGCACCAAGGACACTGCAGGGAGAGCAGAGGCATCTGCCAGGGAGCGCAGGAGCTGGGGAGCAAGGGGGTGTTTCCTTTTTAATGTGCCCTTTCTTGGTTGTGGAGCAGATTTTTCCTTTTATAGGGGCAAACTCAAGCAAATAAATAAATAAATGCACCTTTCCCTTTCTGTAAGATTAAATGCTTTCGTGTAATTGTGCATTAACCTTTGGTCCTGCATTAGGCTGCTCTTGCTTTGCGCCCTTCATGCTTTTAAGCCAGGATTGCAATTAGCCAAAGTGGCTCTTGATGGCCTTCCAGGCAACCCCGTCCCAGGGGCCGCATTCCCAAGGGGAGATGGATCACGGCTCTCACCGCTCACCGGAGGCGCTGGGCCCGGAGGAGGCTGGAGAAGGAGGCACCTTCTCCGCAGACTGGGGCTAAATGGAGGCTTTTGTGTCCAGGAGGGGGTTCGAGGTGGCTTTCAGGCTGAAAAGCTTCCTGCTCAGATGCATTTCTTTGCTGAACTCCCACTCCCACAAATTAGATTACGAGAGTGCAGGGACCCTCCCTTGGGCCTTGATGTGCAGCAGGGATATTTATAGGAAAAGCTTTTTAATAGCCTGAGTTGGAAAATCTGGTTTAAAACTAGCCCATCCCCTGATAATTAAATAACCCAGCTACGACTCAGAATATTGATCAGGCACTCGAGCATCCTCCCACCCTCCCTTCTGCAGGAGGCAGAAACCAGGCGCCGGAGCCGCGGAATTTGGGAATTTCCAGGGCAGGATGCGGTCCAAGGGCTGCCAGGGGAATTGGTAGCAGGTCCTTCCTTTTCTGGGTGTAAGCGGTGGCCGGCCAGGTGCCGCACAGCGAGGTGGACCATAGTTGCTGGGTGATGGCATGACCCGCGTGTCCCGAAGGGAATTCTCACGGGAGAGGTTTTCCTGCCGCTCCCAAGCACTGCAGTGGATGCAGCACCGTGCCCAGAGCCACTGACTGTGGCTGGTTTCATCCACCGACTTTTAAAATAGTCTAGCTTGACTTAAACCTCATGTTATAGTTTACCTGTCCAATTAAATGACAGAGACTGGCCAATTCCAAAATTTGATTTATTAAAGCAAGCGACCAGTAAGCAAAACAGCGCTGGGCGGCCGGGGAGTCTCCTGCTCCGCCAACGGTGCGCACCGAGGTAGCAAACCGTCCCATTCTTATACAATAAAACGATGAATATTTCGTTGACGCTTATACATATTCATTACCTAAACCCACCTACTCTCGCTTCATATGTTAATTAGCTTATCAGTTCTTCGCGCTTACGCAAATTCTCCCAGGAATTGTGGGCGAGGGTCTTCGGGGGTCTTTTGGGAGGAAGGCCGTAGGTCTTCTTCATGGTGTACTTTTCACCTTTGCCTGGAATGTGCTGATCCTACAAGTTGGCAGTGTCCTTATCAGTCTGAGCCGATTCATGTCCTTCTTGAGCAAGGAGATTTATGTGATGGATGCCATCCTATTTTTGAATCCTTGCTTCTTTTAATCACTCCCTCACTCCCTCGAGATAATGTGAGACTGTTTCTCACTCCTCATAAAACCAGACTTCCCCCTCCCACTAATTGCTTCTTCAAACTATATGGTTAGAAAGTTACTGGTTTTACACCCTTTGTCTTCATGAGCCCCCCCTCCCTCCTTTCGCAGTCCTGCATGTCGTCTTTACATAGCCGGGCGCCTGTGGCCGACCTTGCGTACTTCATGTAACTTTCCATTGTTCTGACAAAGTTTGATGAACAAACAGTTCACAGTTTTATAACACTCACATTTCCTGCTTAAAACGTGGTTTTAAAAAAAATCATACAGGGATTTTTACGGGATGTTTTCTTCTCAGACATCGTCTCCGTATTTGCTAGTTATTCTGGAGAGCTGCTTACTCCCAGAAACCTCAGCTTCTCTGAAAGCCCATGTAGACAAAAATAAGTGAATAAAACATTCAATATTTCAAATTTTCTGTTTGAAATGTGTTTTCTTTTTTATTATTATGAAATCTGTTTCAAATAAAGCACTACAGTTGCTCCTAAATGACTTTTATGTTTTAAAATTTTGCTTCATCGATTCACGCCAAGAAGGCAAAAAATAAAAGTCAAGGTAAAAGATTGTTTGCAAATACCACTTCCAGTTCTCACACAGCTATTTACCAAGTTAAATTAACTGTCAGCCTCACACATTAGACTCTGTATCCTTTGGTAATCTAAATTTTTATTTGGTACTAAATGCTAATCACCAGAATTGATGTTCATATTCTAATATTTCTTTTCATTATACAGGCTCATGTACGTTCACTTGCACACAGGAATGCTATATTTCCATCGGTGTACGATGTGGCATAAACACTATAATGCACTTCGTATTCTTTAGGTCACATATTTGCAAAGGATAACACAAAAATGTGAACATCTTTTTGTCAAGAAACGCTATGCTTGGCCAGGTGCTTCTGATATCAGAGATTTTTCATAAATATTAATGCAAGTTGGGTTCAGTCATCAGCATGGGGAGCATATAGAGCACGAAAAAATAAATTTGTTTGCAAAATATGCAACCTAATTTCAGCTCTGGTTGTTGAAAATGCAGGGATTACTGTCAGGGACAGAAAGTGAGTGGCAGTGCAGTCAGTTCATACCTACCACGAAAAATGGGATCTGTACTTTGGAGCCTGCACCTAATTTTTTTTCCATATCACACATGAAAAAAAGAGAAAATATATGAAACCTGTTCATCTGCTGCTTTGTGTTTCAGGCTTCCGACAGAAAGGAGCCTCTTACTGGTCTGTTTTCTACAGGCGATGGATTCCAACTGGTATAGAAATAAAGATATCAGAAAGTGTTTGTGTCAGGCTTTGTGCTCCTTGGTTTTCTTTTGTGTGCAAAAATATCTCTGATTTTCTAAGAAAGCAGGCTGGGCCAGAGGCACCTTGACCTCTACAGAACAGAATTGCTTAGTCCACACTTACCTTGCCTGGAAAATCTAATGGGAAAGACCAACGTTCAATCACAGTAACTGCTTACCTCGCTCCCAACCACAGTAAGATTGAAGGTCAAACTGCAGCTTACTATGCTGCTTTTTTTTTTTTGTAAAGCCAGAAAACAAGCAGATCATGATGGAGCCACACTTCCCCACGGCTGGGGGAGCCAATGACACCGAGGGGGACGTTTCCGAAGGCAACACAGGTTTCCCACTTGTCCGCCGTTGCTACATCAGTCGACAAGGGGATTTGCTGTGTTCTGTGTTCTTCTGATCACAAAGCTCTGCAAACCATCTGCATTTAGTGCCACTGGAATACAGGCTCTTTGGAAGCTAAGTGCCAAAAAATGCTGTGTGGAAAATCTGGAGCGTGAGAAATGTCAGCATGTGGCAGAATGGGGAATGCTCCTACACGGAGTAAACAGCATCGCAGGGGTTTTCTTCCCAAACCCCTCAAATCCCAAACTACTGGTGTACAAATTTGGGAGCATCCGTGCATCCCCACCGGGCTCACGGCTGATGGAGAACCACTCAGTTGCAGAATAACTAAAGTGAGGAGCATCAAGGCAATCTGAGCTCAAAGACGGCATTTTCACAAAAAAAAAACAACAAACTCCACACAGAATTAGTAACTAAAAGTCCTTGGCACCTGGTGCTGCTGCTTGGACATCATCTGCTTATTGCCTGACCTTGGGGAAGGCAGGTCCCCCTCCTGTGCATCAGCTGTTCTGCTTGCAAGCACTCCATCACGATTGTAAAACATTTTGGGATCAGGAGCCGAGAAAACTCCCGTCAGCAACATTAAATTGCCAGAAGCCGTAGCCAGGCTGCGGGAGGCTGTGATTTCCAAACCGGGCTCCTCACCCAGTCAGTCTCTTACTGAATTTCTTAATTTGTTAGTTGAAATTCTTTGCTGTTCAAAATCAGTTCTGTTAACAACGTCACTTTCGGATGGAATTAGAGTTCTAATTGACAGCCAGCCACTGAGTGGTTTCTCCTATTTGGGAAAAACTTCCCAATTAGCCATTTGTCCCCTGATGTTTCAATGATTATAACAGGGAGAGAAATGTTAGCTCTCCTGATGACTAACCATCACGCCAGTGATTAATGGAGCATCAGCCTTGCTTTTTCAACAGAGGCTTGATGGGAATAGGAAAGTATTTATTGTCTTCATGAAATGAAGTTGAAGGTAAAAATGCTACGGCTTTCAAGCTGCAAGGATGTTCCAGCAATTTATTTCGCAGCTCCTGACTTATCTGATGTGTTGAATTCAGGAGACAAATAAAAAGCAGTCGGAAGTATTTTGGTACAAGAGGCATTTTGAAAATTGAGTTGTAAGCGAAAGAGCCGAGGGTTAGACACCAGAGTCTCGCTCTTGTTCAGGAGACAAAAATTCAAGCTGTTATTTCTTGCTAAAGCAGCTGCAGAACAACCTCCGAGCTGCGTTACAGTGATCTGTATGCTGACCCGTGCTGCCACTCAGATGCCATCTCAGGTGTGTGCCAGCATCTCAGATCACATTCAGGGACTACAACTGCCCGTGGCGTGCCTCTTCCTGATGGTAATTTGGGGGATTATACCAGAAAAGAGAAGGAAATTGCTTCTCCTTTAGCACAAGGCACTGAAGGGTAAGAAAATCCACGGGAACTGGCACTGGCACACAGTAAGATGTCACCAAGAGGAGCTTGCTCGTGGGTCTGTGTCCGCGGGTGATGAGTTTGCCCAGAGGTTGGTCTGTGCTTGCAGAGCATCAACGGCAGCGTGCAGCCAGAAGAAGGGCTGTCGAGCAGGGGGTGATTAGGAGCCTGGCTGTAATTTAAGGACCTCAGATTACAAAACCTCACTCAAACTCTCTGTTGAGAAACGCTGGTCTGGAGGAATTCATTTCATCCTCCATGAGCAAACCTAAAAGGGTTCATTTTTACAGTTGCTTTCCCAGCTGTAACCGCACTCTGAATGCTATGAGAATTTACCTCTAAGGCTCGGATTTACGGCACTTTGTGAAGCTTGTAAAATCATTTGCTTCTATTAATACCATTCATCGCTCCACTGCCATTTTTACAACGGACAAATCTGCAAGTCACAGATGGAGAAAGACCAGAAATTAGAATAATCTGAAGAACCTGATTTCAACCCACACAAATTCAACTGGAAAGCTGCAATGAGAGCCCAGGGACTTTCTAAGAAATGCATTTATCCCTGACGACTCTGGGCTGTAGCAAAACCGTCTCTGACGAGGCAGATGAGGCTTATAACCTTGTTCTGGAGATGTAAAGGAGGAATGAACAGGACTTGGAAAACAGAAGAGAGGCAGAGAGTTGAGGGCTACGCACACAGATGCACTTTCTTAGCCATTTGAGACAAAAAGCCCAGATCTTGTCCTTGGTGGGCTTTTCATGTGCTGTTGGGTCAGCAGAAGGGCAGATCAGCCACTCCATGAACAGTAACGTGAAGTCTGCCAGAAAGCCTCAAGTGCTCCTGGCACTTAATTTACCATTCCAGGTGACTTTCAGTCGCATTTCAGTGTCTTCAAAGACTCAGATTCTTCCTAATTCTATGGAGAAGCCTTGGATATCTATGCCATGATGAATTAACTCTGTACATCTATATTCACCATCTGAAAAATGATGATTTGAACTTTGAAAACATTTCGTGTCAGGACTGTGGAAACGCAAATCAAGCTAAGGACACACTCACTTCTACTCTGTCCACACCGCTCTTTGTACAGCAAGCCAAAATCCTTTATTTTAATATTAAACCGATCTTTCCTGCCTGCCAAGATTTAGCTTTCAGTTCTGAGTGGATTTGTTTATTGTATCCAAGTTTTAAGTCCAGGAGGAAGCAATATAATAAAGGAAAACGTGACACACTTCACCTCAGCATCGGAAGGAAAGGAGATTTACAAAGCCTCTATTGCTTTGTACACACTGCATTCAGATTGTTTTCTAAACCAATCAAAAAGAAATAAAACAGAAAGTCAGCTGCAGCCTCCTCCGTTTATTTGTTTGTATGAATGCCACTTCCTAAATGTAGCTTTTCCCATCCCCTCTCTCCTTTGGGCTGGCTTAAAATACAGTGTGTTTCGACTGAACCCCAACAGCTTAAGAAAAAGTGATTGGAGATGGAGAAGACAGCAAAGCTCCCTTCTGAGGAGCTTCAGATCATAACCAAGCTTCTGACCTTGATAAAAAACCTGCTCCAGGATCAGCATTTAAATTTTTTCTCTAAGACATATAAAGGACATTTGTATTTTAAAGCAATTTAAAAGTGCTCATATAAAGTGCTTGATATTCCTTACAGTTTACTTTTTATAATATTTTCTGCAGTCCTATTTTCAACTGAACTATACCAATTTTTAACAGCTGAAAGTTCATCCCCAACCCAGCGCCAGCACAGATATAACCTGCAGTTATTCTCACCCAGCCCAGCCCCACCTTGCTCTCAGGGTATTTAATCCCCTGGCATGGGCAGGAGCTCCTTCATTTCTGTGGTCTTGGGAGCTCTGGGGTGTTTTTGAGGGATGCTGCACACTTGGTAAGCACAGTCAAGTTTTTCTAAGGTGATTCTCTGCATTTGTAGCCTGAGGGTAGCTACAATACCTTAAAGCAGCCTGGATTTTTAGGCAGTGCTGTGCAATTTAGGAGGAAGCAAATTGTGAAGCATCCCTGAGGGTTTTGCTGGCGAGGAAGGAGCTGCCTTTGTGCCTTGGGGTGTTTGGGTAGGCTAGTGCCCCTGCGTAGTCCGTGGCTAATTTTCACAGTGTAAATTCTGAAGTCTAGTTTTGAAATGTTTAGCCTGATCTCTAGCTTGGTGAGATTCATAAGGGACATGTCCTCATCTCCCATCACCCCCCATCACATTCATCAGGTGAGATGTCATCAGTGGCTGATGGTCATCTCTGATTTTTGTAACAGGAGGATGAGGGGTGCTGGAGCTATGGGCTTATGATCTTGATTAATAACTCATCCTGCCAAATGCTGGGGGTACCGGCTTCTAAAGGCCAACAAGCAGATCAATACCACTTCTGCTTTCACAGCAAAACCCAGAGACTTCCATCTTTATTTTGCTTTCCTGGCCCCAGACTTCCTCTGGCTCTAACTGCGTTAGCCCTGGTAAATGTGCTGATGTGCCAGCTTGGTTGTGAAGGAGACTGGGGTGCTGTTATTAACAGATAAATTAATACCAACTTCAGCTGGAACAATCAACTCAGAACTCAGCAGCCTCTCCACAAATGCTGGCTGATTTTGAGATATGTGAGGGATTTCCAAGCGTTAATTAAGCTTTCTTTCCCGGGTCACTGGGGAAATGCTTGCTGTCTGTTTTAACTTGGATTTTTCTGTCTTTACCCAGGCAGAAATCAAACACTAAGAAATTAAAAGATGGTGGAAGAAAGATAGAATAATCTATCAAATACTTTCCCAGGCAGAAGCGACTGACTCTAAGGGAAATTGAGAAAACAGAAGTGACTTTCTTCCTACATTAAAGGTGAAGTAAGAGACCTTGTTAGCATATTTTAATGAGCTTCTGCCCTTTTGGCTGAGAGACGGTGACTTCCACGCGTGCACGGCACAGCCTGTCAAGATGGCGGTTGGTGTTGACCCATTTGTACTGCTGTGGGCTATCACAGGAGCTGCAAGCCCCTGAAAACGTGCTAACGGACTCACAGTGGGGTCTGGCCAGGGTCCAGCGAACGAGGGGTGACAAAGCAAGGTCTGAATAAGCATAAAGTCACTGTATTTGAGACTGAATCCAGACTTTCCTAGAGGTTTGGCTTGCTGTCACCCTGACAGAGCAGCTGTGAGGTTTAAGATTGCTGACACCTCTGTGAAGATGCCTTATGTTCTCAGCCCCTGGTGCTCACCTCAGGTGAGACATCTTGAAGGCAGAACAAAAGTGCTCCCACTTCTCTGCTAACACTTTTTACCTGCTCTGAATCTTCTTACAGTACCTTATTGCAGAAGCGGTTGGCATGGCTTCCCGCGCAATATCCTGGAGAGATATTAAAAAGTAGCCATGGGAGATAAGGGGTGGTAATTCAGTGTGATCTAAAATGGGTCTTGCCTGTGACTAAAAATAAATGATCCCTAAACAGATGCTTGGCATATACAAGCAGACTGTCTATCCAGAGATTTATTCAATTTCTTCAGTTTAAGATAATCTTCAGAAGTCTGTTTCATAAATCTGTTTCAAGTTATTTTTTGGAGCGGGGGGGAAGGTGGGGATTTTTTCTGGAAGCCAAAAGCTCAAGGATTGCCTTGCTGCAATGACAATTTTCTTCTGCACTTCAGCTTGGCAGGGTGGTTTGAGATGGTATCAGATCAGTAGGTATCAGTTGAGGATCTAGTGTAAATTGTTTTGTTTATAAGATCCAAATTCTTCTCCCACCTCCTCTGTTCCTGCACACCATCGTTCTAGGGGAGGTGCTTAATATTAATTTGCTTTATCTTGTGCTAGCAGGGTAACAGGCATTGATTTCAGTCTTTAAACATGCTTAACACTCTAGTTCAAAGCAAAAAGCCACAATTGGGACCACAACTGATGGACATGGCTCTTCAGCATGGCAAGCCAGGGGGATTTCACAAGCCAGCCCTTCCTTTAGCACCATCTCAGCAAGGACACCATACAGGAGTGTTTGGATGCGTTGGCCCACCAGAACAGACAGCTTTCCTGCTGACACTGCAAATTAGGGCTTTCTGTTGTCTAAGTAATTGATCAAAAGCTTCTTGTCAGGAAAGATTAGTAGCTATGGAAAAAAAAACAAAAAAAATCTCAGGCTTGAGGCAAGCTGATTAATGATGTTTTTTATTGCTGGATCACCCATCAGTTTTTTTTCCTGATCATACCAACACAAAGGATGGATGAGGCATTTCTCTCAGTTTACATATGGTGAGTCAGGCAAAATGTTCACGTGTAGATGCTGGTCTTGGTTCTCAAATCAGACCTCAGTTTAAGAAAAAGGTAATAAATTAAGACTAGCAACCTATCTCTGTGTTTGGGCACCTACCATCATGGATCTGCAAAGGAACTCAGCTGAAGCCAGGTGTAGATGTTTTGTTTGAACCCTGAGAGCTTGAGAGCCGGTTGGAGAATTAGGTACTTGGCTAGAGGCACGAACTGTTCAAAACATAAGCATCAATACTATCTTCCTCACTCAAGATGTGCAGGACCAACCCATTATTAGCCAGTAAAATATATATTATACATCTGCTGCAGCATTGCTCAAAACAGTGAATGGAACTGCAGTCTTGATTTTTCTTTTTTTTTTTTTTTTTCTCATGTAATTGTATGTTATATTGGGCACCCGCAGTAACAGTTGAACACTTGGATAAATATACCAATTCATAAAGCAGACTATTTCTAGTTCACGGCTTACTTCAACTGACTTACAGTTGATGTCTTTATTTGACATGGCCTTCAGGAAGGATTTCTTTAATGCATTTCTAAATCTTGAAGCGTAAAATTGATCTTTTCTGCCTGTTTCTGCTAGTTCTCAGCAAACAAACACTTTTTCCCCCAGGAAAGGGCTTTATATACTTAGGTTAATGATATGTGGAGTAACAGAAACTCTTGACCCAGCACTCTAAGGGATAAGCCATGAGATAAGACCGTTTCCTAGCTTATTAGGTGAGGAATGAATTAATTTTGTTGAGGCAAACAGGAAGCATTCTGTTGTGATGTTTATCTCAGAGCTGTGTATCTGGATGCTGGTAAGTGATTTAGTTATCTTTTTCTGACTTCTACCTGCAAACTGAGGCAAAATGCAGTATAGAGGAGCCAATCCAGGCTAAGTCATCATTGGACCATTTTTCACAGGTTATTTGTGAAACTGCAACTTTTCTCCTTGCCAAAATAGGAAGCACTATGCTGTTTTGTGTTCTGGAGGTTCAGAGCATGTAACTTCTTCAGGAGATGCATGATCCTTGATCTCTGCAAGAAATCCTGCAATTCTTCTGGAAAAAAACTGTTAACATTGAAGACAGGACTGGTAATGTAATACAGTAATTATAGTAATTGTATTTGTTTGATCTGCAATGTGTTTCTAATTACAACGTGTAGCTAAAACATAGAGCTCTTAATCTACGCCAAGGTAAAAATTAAGTCTTCAAAGCCTGACTCTCTAATCCAAACAGCGACTGCTTCATGCTTCCCTACACATCATGGGCACTCAAATCTCTAGTGAAAAGCTTCATCTTGTCCATCAGAAACTTCAAATACAGCCAAGATGCCTTGGCCAACTCAGACTGAAGCAGGGTCTCACGTGGGCTTGAGTGTTGACACAGAAATAAGTATTTGATGGAATAAATCCATGCTGCCAGAGTGCAATATGGGTTTGTTTGTTTTCTGGATGGATTTGATCTTCCCTTCTGCAAGAACTGTGAGCAGCATGTAGAAGCAGCAGGAAAACACTAGACAGCAGGATAATTCTAGGAAGGAGAAAGAAGGGCAAGTCAATTCACGTATTTTAATTGCAGTTCTGAAAGATGCTTCACCATGGCAAGCAGATAACCTGTCAATAATGAAACAACAGAAATAAACCCTGCATGGCAAATAGCCTTGCCCCTTGCTAATTAGCAAATCTGCTAGAAAATGTCAGGCATGAGCTGTTCAAGGGAGTTTATGTCGCTGTCATCCAGAGGTGTCAGGCAGACAATGTAAAATTTAACAAGTGCTGTGCAGTTAAAGAAGAACCGGAACAGATCACTCATGCGGACACTATTACAGCTTCTGGAGATGGCAAGAAGAATAAGAGGATTCTAAGCTGCAATATTTGGGTGGGGTTAGACCCAGTTTTGATTTCTTCCTTTACTTCCTCCAACCTGTCAGTTTAAGCAGAGGCCATGTAAATTCAGTTGTGATTTAATCAAACAGGGGCATGGTTTAAAATTCCTGTATGGGCATCTGGGACTTGGCATGGTCCATAACAGCTTATTTTCCTTGTTCTCTGGCTGCTGTAATAGCCGCAGAACACAACAGCAATAGCACCAAAAAGCCATCAAAGCCTGCTTACAAGCATACAGCTCCAAATACTTCCATAAAAACATATGCAGAAACAATGAGCCTCTGAAAGCCCTCAGTTGGAAGATAAACTGGAACATGATTGGCCTTGGATATTGTATTTTTAATACTTGTGCAGATTGTTCTTGAAGAAATCTTATGATATTCAGAATTCAGCAGGTACTGGAGTCTTCAGCAAAGCTCTCACTATTGGAAAAACCCTTCTTGAAGTCTGGGGACTGCTTGCAGCCTGTTATGTGAAGCCAAGCTCTTAAAGCTGATCAGGCACCTGGCAGGCAGAATTCTTCTGTAAAATATTTGAATTACAAGAACTGTAGTAAGTTTTTCACAGATCCTGATGTCTTAAGTCTTACTCAAAAGCTCTGGAGTTTTCAATAACAATATTCTGTTTCGGATTCTCTATGAAAACATGCAGTGCCACCACCCAGCTACTGCAAAAACCCAAGGAGAGAAGATGTATTGGGGAAGATTCCAGTGGAAATTCTTCTGTATCCTGCATCTCATCTTCTATGGGGTTTCAGCTATCAAATAAAAGTACACAGCTGGCTGCACATCTGCAAAGAGCACAGCAAGGAGGATCTTTCTGCTTCCGCCTCTTAAAGAACCAGTTCAACCAGAGCAAAATCCTCACGTCCTGCCTCATTACCTATTCACTTGCAAGTTATAATCAAATGTAACCTGATGTCTGAGCTATCTCAAGTGTATAACACACAGATTCTTGGAGCTGGAAACACTTTTACAGGGTCTGGCAAGGTGGCCTTTGACAAACCAGCAGTGCGTGCAGCGAATGATGCGAGTCGCCGGAGGAGTCATTGAGGAATGCTGAAGCAGCCGCAGAATTGTGCAAATGGTTTAAGATAACCTTGGCTTGCACGTTAAACTCCTGGAGTGCTTCAGTCTGGAGGTCTGATTCAAAGTGATTGGGCTGGTAGTGCTCAAGAAAATTACAGCAAAATAAATGAGAAAGCAAACGAAGGCAGGAAGTACTATTGATTTTTACTTTTAAAGTAGCTTAACAAGGATTTTCCTTCAGAGACTTTCCCCCTACACTTGTTACCAGCAGAGACCTGGGTGTGACCATGTAAAATTCTCTCAGTGGCATAGGTATTTCCATTTCCAAAAAACCTGAATGTTTGGGGGGGCCCAGGAGTTTTCTGATTTGTCTAGATGAGATTTCTTTAGGAGTCAGCAGAAATGGGGATGTGTTTAATGTGCTTCCTGGTTAAAAAAAAAACTGGCAAGGCTTTTAGGAGCAGTGCTTGTTGTTTTCTAGAAATCTAGCTTTGAGGGGATGCTAGAATTGGTCATCCAAACCCTCTTATTCCTGCAAATTTGGGGTATTGACAGGTAAGGCAAATCCTCTAGGACGTAAGGACCATGGGGGTATACCCACGCCTCTGTGAAAGACCTGATAGATTATTCAAATACGTTGTGTGGGATTTAGAATCATAGAATCATAGAATGATTAGAGTTGGAAGGGACCTTCAAAGGTCATCTAGTCCAACCCCAATTTGCTGTTTGGAGTCTGATCTCGACTACTGCTTCAGCTGCAGCAGAGGCCTGACTGCAAAATTCACTTACAGCTCGTGTAAACTGGCATTGTTCAGGAGGCAAAAGGAATGGATGTAGGAGAATTGTATGCCCTTGCAGTGCGAAAGGAAAAGGATTATTAAAACCAGTTTTTCTTTGTCTTGAGTAACTACAATAGAAACATTCAGGCTGCAGAACCATAAAAAGCAATTCATTTCATGGACTGTGCAAGGAATTATGAGATTTCTAGTTAATGGCCTTTGACAGATGGAAGGGGTAATAGAAATGCAACTGTATTTTCAATCAAAGAAGCAATGAAATGAGGTTTTTAAAATGATAAACCTTGTCACACAAGTGATCTACTTGTTTTGCAAAGGAAGCAGTCTCTGACTGAGCAGGAGGGGGAGCTGGGGAGGTCAGTGGAGCAAACTTCAGAGAGGAAGGCAATTAGGGGCGAACAACCTCAATTTCGCATAGTAAAATTATTGCTCTTCCCCCAGAGTGATCAATATCTATGCGAAGATGCAGCGTACTAGGATGTAGTGCTGTGCCAGTTTAACTAAACTGCTGGGTAGTGCTGCATGGGCAAAACCCACGTGCTTCACCGCTTCAGCTATAGCGGAACAAACCCAGCTGCTACCTTGCTGCTACACAAATGGAGTACGAACTGAAACGAGCTGTTTGCAGTAGGAGAAAACCAGAGGGGAGATGCTGTCTGGAGTGGGAGGTTGAGTGCTGGTGGGCAAGAAACAGAGGAGAAAGGAGAGGGTGTTTTTTACACATCACTTCAAGGCTTTCAAGATCAGGTTTTCCTATAACCAGACATTAGCTGCTACTAGATTGATCTGTGTCTGATGCCGGGGAAATAAAAGCTCTTGAAAGGGATGGTGAGGAGCAGAAAAAAATTATAGTAGTGATAAAGGCAAACGGTGCCTCTGGGAGATAGCTCTCAAATGCCACAAATGATAGTTCTAAATACCCGAATGTTCCCTGCCTCAGCAACAAGGGATTAACAACAAAGGCCATTACATAAACAGGTGAAAGACAAAAAAAAAGTGGTCAAGTAACATCAGTGTAGGATTTATTTTTGTACCTATGTGAAGTCAGAAGTAATTTTGCAATGGTTTTTCAGCAGATGCCGACTCAGACACTAATATTCTGCTTTTTGAAGAGTTATCACCAAAGCTATGCGCAGGCTGGACCGCTGTTACCCCGAGCATCTTTGCAGAGAGCACAGCAGTGTGATAAGTGTGTTACGGGTGACTCAGGCCTCATAAATCTTCAGACTCAGGACAGAATTTACAGGAAGGAAAAATAAACCTTTTGAACCACAAGATGAAGAAGAACCCTGGGTCTGTTGCTAAATACAGCTCTGGTTGTGAAAGCAAAATTTGATTTGTAGAGATTTACTGAGGTAGGAAGTTGCAAGACTGAATATAAAGTAATATAACAAGGTAAAAGTCAGCAGCGTGCATGCAGAAAAGGAGGAAGAAAACAGAAACCAGACTGCAAATTTTAAAAGAGCAGGACTGGACCATGTGTTTAGCTAAAGCTGAAAGCCTGGGGTGGTGTGTTTGCTTCAGCAAGACAGGAACAGCCATGGGAGGCATTTGAGTTTCACAGATTTTCATCTGTAGAAAACATCTATTGCTTCTTCCTTACCCTGGGGTGTAACAGTTTTTATGCCCAAATGTCTGAAGCAATCCCGTGTGTCTCACTGGAGCTGTGCTTAATTCACACTGGTTGAAGCGGGATGCTTGTGAGTCTGACCCAAGGGCCGCATCCAGAGCTCGTGGATGTTGGTGCGGGGTCAGTAGTCGTGATGCTGCATCAGCTGAACAAGCTTCACGTTTCCTTTGCAAAACCACTGCAGCGTTTGCCCGTGCTGGGCCTAAACACCCCAAATACCCTATTTACTACAAGTTTTGAGGCTGTTATGGTGTACTAGTAATGATGAATATTTTTAACAGGTGCTATGGAGTGCTGTAGAGAAAATTGGTGGCACAGATAGGAATAGATCTTGCTTCCCCTTTTTTTTTTTTTTCTTTTTTTTTTTTTTTAGCATACTATGTAACTTTTAAATGTACACAGAAGACCAAGTATTTGTCAGGAAAATAAAAATATTAACATGAGCTGAAACTAACCATAACAAAAACAATTCTTAAAGACAGTAGTTTAATGCTGTCTGACATGATTAACTGTGTTGAGCCTGAAATTTTAAAAGGAATAAATCTTGAAACTGTATTGCTTTAACAGAATTATTTTTATTTTCTTTTGCTTAATAGTAGAGTCCATCCTGAAGACTTTGAGTTCTGTGAAGAATCTGGAAGATTTAGTGCTAGAAATCTCACTATTTTTATTTTTTACTGAGATTTGGTGTATGGACATTAAATGTATAGTTGTGGTAATATGCAAGATATCTGCCAAATAATTTTTACTGGATCTGGAAACAATTGCTGCTGAAATATAAATGATTGAAAACCCCTAGAAGTTTTCAAAATCCTGCTAAGGCAGAAATGCGTATTCTGGCTCTTTATTCTTACAGCGACTGCGTATCCGTTGAAGTCAGATAAAACAACCAGCATTACTCAGCACTTGAAAGACTGAGGGGTATTTGTGCTGCAGTTGAATTGTTCTTAAGAAGCCACTAGAATTTCAAATCCTCGGCTGTTTTCCTGCAAACCAATCCTGTCCCAGCTTGTGCAGGCTTAATAAAAACTAGCATCCTTTTAACCAGAGAAGAAAGTGAGATGAATCAGGTGTCCTCATTTTGTAAAGAAGACATAAAGCTGATATTCCGGAGACTTTACAAGCACTGTATTTTTTTTTTTTTTGCAGGTATAGTTCCCCACATAAAGGAGCATACCTGTATGTTCTGTTCAACCAGCCTTAAAGAAAAGGTGTAAGTAGAGGTTACTTGTGACCTAGATTTTTATTTGATACCCCTCCACTTAGCTGCTAGCGGACAAGCAGAAAGCCATCAACCCTGTTAGAATTATTAATGCCTGCAAAAGAAATACGAGAAATGACTGATAACTGACTTTTCTCCTCACCCTGACAGGCAGTTTCCCCAGCGTGCGCTCAGACATGCTTGCACTGGTAACTCCTGTATCCTAACATCTGTAGCGAACGGTGTTATACTCCAAGGAAATAAACTGGGCTTTGAGGGACTGATGCTCAGCAGCTGCAGATTGGGAAAGCTCTACTGAGGGACACTGATTTGTGCTACCTGCAGCTGTTGGAAAGCCAGCAGCCCTGAAATCAGTTTCACAGCAATTTATGCCAGTTTAGGATCTGCTATTTTTTCTACCTTCTGTTCAGAACTAGACTTTCTGAAGTCGGTGTGTTCTGCAGATTTCTATGAATGGCTTCTTTAAGAAATCCCTGTACACTAACCCAAATCACTGTAGTACAACCATCTTCATCCAATCTCCATAGTAGCTGGAACTTGCTGTTGTCCTCTTTTCTGCATTTTTTTTTTCTAATCACATGGGGTTGGATGCTTAATATAATGAAGTATCTGGACAATTAACTCTGTTTTAGCGGGGTCTTGATCTGGTTGGGAGTCTCCTGGCTTTGTGAAGAATTATTTATGAGGATAAAAGGTAGGGAAACACAGAAAAGAGATCTTGAAAAATATGACATTAGGTTTTCTTAGAAGGCCTATAGATTCTTTAGTTACACCTAACTTGAAAGAATAACCAAAATGTAAACAAATTATATCACAATCCCATAAACAGGCCATTTGGAAGCACATATATGGAAAGGTGTTTTTTTCCTGTGTAGAGTTTGGTGCAAAGATTCTTACAATTTTTACGTTCTTTATAAAAAGCTAATGTAAGTCTCCAGTGCTTATCAGTGCCAGAGAACTAGCTTTTCTTATTAGAGCCATAAAACTTCACCCACATAAACTCAATTGCTTGTTGAGGCAGTTGCAATACATCAACCTGAAGGCAAATTATTTTCCAGTGTTATGCTTTTATTGTAACATTTTGTTATAAAAGACTGGGTGGTATCTATCCCCAGCCATGCCCTAATGCCCTTATTTGTTCGTCCCTTCTTTTATTCTGGGTAGAATTCAGGGATTTGAAGGGCACTGTTAAGTCCAACCTTTTTTTTTCTTCTTCTTCTTTTTTTTTTTTTTTTAACATATTCTTTTGTTTTTTTTTTTTCTCTCTCAGCTTATCTGTGTAAGAGAATCTATAAATATCAGAGCAAGTCAGGCGTGAAGCAGCCAGAGACTAAATATAAAACCTAACAAAAATATACAGGCAAAAAAGAATCCCATCAAGAGGAGAACACCTTGACTTCATGTGCCACACATTCCACATATCCACAGCAGGGACCTGTTAACTTCTCCACTGTGGGCCAGGTCTTGGTCTCACTGAGGTGTTGAATGCTTCAGTAAGAGTGAGATCGCTCAAAAAGAGCCACATTTTGTTTTCAAACTTTCTTCACTAGTGCTAGATATTCAAAAGATTTGGGCCCTATCAGACACCAAAATGGGATGTAACGTTTCAAAGAACAATTTACAAGCACTAAGGTTCAAATTAAATATTTCAAGAAGTGATGGGAGGGATCAGTTTCACCAGGAACAGATGCTTCAAAGGGTTATGTCACTGGTGTATAGCTGTGCGTTTCAAAAGCAATACGTTTGACCTCAGAAATTATTCTCAAAAATAGAGGAGCACATGAAGACTTGATGGGATCTGGAGAGTGGACTGGGCTGTTGTTTGTCGCATAGATTCAGAGAAGGGACATGCTGCACCAGAGGAAAAGAAATTAGTATCTGAACTACTGTAGTGAGGTTTGAGAAGTGCTTTGGAAGGAATAGTGAACCTCACGTTTCAGGGTTTATACCAATCTTTAATTGAAGATTTTGACAGGATTTTCAGTGCCTGAGACTTGGGAGTAGTGGTGCTGAGATGGGATGAGCTAACCCAGCCACAGGATCCAAAAATCCAGTGCAGCTGATGATGTAATTGCATTTGTAATTGTTTTTAAGACCATTAGATAAAATTCTTACTAGTAATAAACATCTTAAAGCATCCTTCATTTGTATGCCCAGTGTTGATTCTAAAAATATGAGGAAATAAAGAGATAATTTATCCAATTCCTGTGATCCTGAAATGCCTAAGAGGTTTTTTTTTTAATAACAGAATTAAAACAGATTGATGTGTATTCCACCACCTACTAAATTGGATGGGTTTGTTTATATCTGGGATAAATTAGCAAATGCCTCATATAAACAAGGTATTGGAGCTGACAGCTTGCAAAAAAATCCACAATACAAGAGGCTTAATGTGCTTTTAAATTTGTTTTGGTAATGGCACGGACATCAAACTGATCAACTCGGCTGCAATGCTCTTGCCCAAAGGGTTTTGCAAACCAATAATCACAGGAAAGATTTTCCTAGAGATCCTAACTAGTGCCAGATAGCAAACAGTGAACAGAGAGGAAGGCGAGGTGTGAGATGAAGGGTCAGTGCAGTCCTACGCTCACCGCTGAGGGCTGCGTACCAGCAATAGGGTGAGGGGAGAAAATGAGAGAACTCCTAGATTGAGGTCAAGGCAGGAAGATCACTGACCGATCACCGCTGTGGGCAAACCAGACTCTACTCGGGGAAAATTAATGTAAAATTAATGTACTTTTTTTGCCAATTAAAATAGATTTGGATGGTGAGAAGCAAAGACAAACACTAAAATACCTTCCTTTCTACCCCTTAGGCTCGACTTAATTTCTCACTCCTCCACATCCCCCTGAGCCATGCAGGGGGACTGGAAAGGGGGTTATAGCCCCTCTCTGCCTCATGCTTTTCCCTGGTCCTCTCCAGGGGCTGTGATATTACACATGGCACCCCATCGTCTCTCCCTCTGCCATTCACAGGGCTGTTTCTCACATTTTTTCCCCTCGCCCCTCCACGCAGCCTTTCACCCTGTCCGAACTGGGCTGTCAGAGCACCAGCCTCCCGGTCGGCCTCAGCTGCATCCAGCACATGGCGGCCCCGGCCTCTCCTCAGAGGGGTTCTGGCCGACCCCGCCAGCAGCCCGGGTGTCGGTGTGGGGAGCGGAAGCCTGTTCGGCAGTGTTATGGCAGGCCTTTCGCCAGTGAGGGGCTGAGCAGCTCTGGGTCTTTTGGAGCTGGGCCTATCAGAGCTTCTACGGAGCTGCCTCTCTCTGTCACTCTGTTCCCCTACTCCGTCCCTTGGACTCCAACACTTTTGTTTTCCGTAGTAAAACAGTGGGTTCTTTATTAAAGTCTTGGATTTGATCCAGGCAAGATGGTAGTTAAGAAAAACTTCTCTTCAGTAGGCCGCAGGCGCTGTGTTGCCCACCCTGGTGAGGCTGCTTTATTTATAACTGATAAGGCATGCCTCCATCTGGAAGGCGTGCGTTACTAGGGCTGTCAAAATCACTTTTGACTAGCTCACAAAATATACGATGCCTTTCATTACACAGATAGAAAGGCAAACATTTAAGATCCAGGTTGGTAATTTATTCAAAGATGGCCAGATAAGCTACGTAAGAAAGTGTTAGTGGTTTGACAGAAAATGTTCTGCTGATTGATCTCCCTGGATTCATTTCATTTTGCACGGGGAACAAGTTTGTAATTTTGAAGATAAGTTGCAATACAGCCAGCTTGTCTGTTTTGAGTGTGTTAGGAACTTCACTAAGGGCCAGAACCTCAGCTGCCACAAATGAACTTATAAGGATTGGGGCCCAATGATTTCATTAGCTGCTCCCACCCCCCTGTAATTAATAAAGACCTATTTAAGGCTTTAATTGACCCTTAATTTCCAAGCAAGGAAATAAGGTAGGGGAGAGGTACTGTCTTAATTTTTCTGAGCTGGCTTCCTTTTAGTCATATGTTGGGTCAGCTTTGAAGAGCCAACCTTTCCCTGAATGTTCCTCTTTGTGTGGACAGAAAAGGCTTAAAGAAGGATAGCAGCCTCTATCCTCATTGCTTTAAGGTAATTACTTTGATTACATTACTGGTTGCCTAGAGGTGGAAGAATCTACAGTCTCTTCAAGGGCCCCGCATAAGTCCACCCTCACTGGGTTTTTGTTTGTTCCCCCGTATCTTCAGAGATGGCTTTACCCCTGTGGATGCTGCTGATGGTGCTGACCTGTGAACAGACCAGATACAGAGAGGTGAAATGAGGAAAAAAAACCCCTATTCCAGCCTTCCCACCTGCCTGTCTGCAGCTGGAATGTAAGTGTTTGTTCCTTTTTTGGCTGTTGTGACCTGCAACTCAATGATGTTCTTGGATGTAAGGCACCATCTCTATCCCTGAGCGTGGAGTTTATTTATTCTCACTGCTACAGTGACCCCCTGGAGGGATTTTTGAAACGTTCACTTGTTAGGAGTGTTCTGGTCCCGGAAGGATGTATATCAGTTGTCTAAAAAAGTAATGAAATAATTCTGTGGGTGGCATCTCGCGCAGAGCAGCAGTAAGCAGGTGTCTGGCCTGAGGGGTACCGGTAGAAGTGCAGGGATGCAGGCACAGGGAGTTTTGCTTTGGTGCTGTAATTAGATACAGGAAGGAAGATGAGTGAAAGCCCATTGTTATTCTCTTCAGACCTCAGTTTTTGCTAATGTAGCACAGCCTACGCTTCTGACTCACTGGTCTCTGCTGAGCAGAGGACTAGCTTTCAAACAGAGCTGCTTGACTCAAAGTCTGATGAGAGCAACCAGGAGAGTTTCTGGGGCTACCCCACAGGCAGCTGCTATCTATTCTTCCTCACCTCTTGCTTTGCCTCTGGGCGGCTTGTAATTCAATTTTATGAAGCAGGCAGTGAGAGAGGGAGGTCACCAGCTAGTGCTGACTTGTTTCTGTTAATCTATTGAGTTTTCAAAGGCGTCTGAAGTAGAGGCATCAAAATTAGAAGGTCTTCGATCATGTAGTGTGTGTAAGTCAGCCAAACTGGCAACTCTTTTGCACCATGCGCTGTTTGGTTCAGCAAGAGGTATTTTTTGCAATATTACAAAGTTATCTACGTAGCTGCTATCCTGAGCTGGCTGCCTGTCTGTCAGGAGAGCAAGAGAAGGTTAATCTACACATAGGAGGGTGAAGCTGTGAAAGGGAACAGCTGTGCCCCGTAAACATCCAATATCTGTGACTTCAAATCCCTTTTGTGCGGAGGAAAATTTCCATGTGAGCGTGTCTAGCAGGTTAGCATATCATCTCCTTTGTTAGAAAGAAGATTCGCTACCTGACACTTCTTAAAGTGTTATCTGGGGGCCTCCTGTGCTTTTGAAATAGTTGTGTTGATGCCAGGAGCTAATCTGCAGTTGGTGTAATTGGTCCGGTGACGTACAGACAACACCAATTTGTATCAGCTGAATATCTGTCTGGTAGCTCCTATGTTGTTTTTTGTTTTTTTTTTTTTTTTCAAATGTTACCTGAACTTCTAATTAACAAGAAGTGGAAATACCTCTAAGGTGTCATCACAGGCTCAAAGACTGGAATAATACTGAAATGGGGATGGTGTGATGTATTTTCCCAGAGGAGTTTTTCCTCCTGGTTCCTGTGGCAAGAATTCTTATCTATGCATTATGAACAGCAAAACAGAGAGGCTTGTTCAGACTTTAATGTGAAATTAACTTATTTAGTCTTATAATTAGCTGTATCTGCGGGGTTGATTCTTCTCACACCTACTGTAGAAACTGGGAGTCGTACACTGAGCTGCAGTGATTTACTTGTGATCTGAATCCATCGTGTTTCAGCGCAGTGGTACTGGGAAGCAGAACTGAATGTCAAGTGTCTGCTTTCAAGCTGTTAAAACAGAGAGGCCGTACTGAAGGAAATGTGCCATTCCCTAATAAAGCTGAACAGGGCTTCATAAGGTTGATTATTGGTATGATCTGAGATTCCATCTTTGCTCTAGGGAACTGCAGAACTGATTATGATACAGCAATAATGCCTCTTCACCAGGGGTCTGAGAGTGCTCTATGAATTTTCATTATGCCTCTTGTGTGATAGGTGAGAATAATTGTGCTTCAAAAAGGGAAAACCAGTGGACAGGGTATTTACATGACAAAGGTGTTTATTTTGTGAAAAGGGATTGGTCTAAATTAGAATTGAGAAGGGAATTTGGGTGGTTATATTTCTTCTGGTGGTCATAGAGTGGTTTGGGTTGGAAGGGACCTTTAAAGGTCATCCAGTTCATACAGTTATCCTGAACATGGAATTGAATGCTCTATATTTTTAGTGGAGCCACTGCAATGCTGTAATTTGGTCTCCATTTTCCTTTTGGTTTTGTATTTTGGGTGGCTAAGCAACTCCCTTAAGAATGATTTTTCTCTCTAGCACACAGAATATTTTTCTCTACCAAGAAAGATTACCTAGGACTTGGTAGTAGATATTTCTTTGGGCACAAAGTTTTAGCTGTGTGCAGGTGCAATATTGAACAGGAACCTTTTGACTTGTCTCCCTAACCATGCAGGTGTTTTGAGGCTTTTCACATGCAGTTTATCAAAGCCCTTTAGAAATGAAGAAACACGTCATTATGTGATTAGAGAACTAATTCTCCCATATATAAATATATATTGGGAGAATTGGTTGCCTGAAGGCATTAGGTAGAAAATACATAGTGAGTTTGAGTAACTTCATTGACTGCTGGCAATGGTCAATATGTTATTATGTTTGTATGTGTTGTGTGCAATTTTGTTAAACTTTTTGCTTTTGTTTGTGGGGAGGCTTCTTTTGAGAAGAAAGACACAGAGCAGAAAAATGAGGAAGAGGAGAGTCTTTGCCCTACAAAATAGTGATAGAATATCCTGCAGTGAGACTTTTACAGGCTCTGCTTTCCCTGAAGGAGCTAGAAGGACATGAGGTAGCAGAATACTCTTTTTAAATTGAATTGGTCTCCTAATATCTTTGAGAGGATCTGGACCAGAATGTGTTAGTGCTGGTAAAAGCAGCTGATGAAATAACCTGACATATAAAAATCAAAATCAGATTCTCAACTGCACGTGTGTTCTTCTGAAGTGATCTGAACGACCAGAAGTCATTTGTAAGAAAGTCTAAAATAAGATTACAGAAATTGTGTAATTTGGGAAAGTGACCAAAATACCTTTTTTTTTTTTTTTTCTGAAGTGGAGTGGGGGAGAATCTTGTGAGGAAACCTGGTTTTTGTCAGAGCTGAAGGTAGTGAATTTACTAACACAGAAGTCTGCGGTTTATTCTGTATTATGTATTCAATAACTGATAAGGAAGAGCCCAAGTAAAACCTGAACCACTGCTATTGACAAGGCATATTTTAAAGACTTATTTCCAGCAGTGTTAATAGGGACAGGTTTACACCAGCTGCTCCCAACCAGTATGTCTCTTTGGGGAAGATCCTCAGCTGGTGCAGAGAATGAACCATCTCCTCCAAGGAACCAGTGGGGGATTTCAATAGCTTATAGCCAATGATCCTGTTCTTGGGCCATCCTCAAAAATGGGGTCTATCTGCCTCCTGTAATCAATGTCCTCTCAGCTTTCTCCCTCTCCTGTGGGGGAGTAGAAATTTAGTACAGATTAATACCAGCACTGGACTGCAGCTGTCTTGTATATATTGAGTTTCTACATTGGCCAGCAAATATTGTATGAGATACAAAGGTGTCTATCCTTTGCCCCCTTTTCACCTACTCCTTGTCACAAATGAGCCCTCGGCACAGTTCAGTTAGGAGCTGCACTGCTCTTTGCTCTGCTAGTTCATCTCCGGGGGCAGGAGGTAGCCTGCCAAGAGAATAAATACAGCCGCCTGGACATGTTTGAGGAACTACTCTGGCACTACAGATACACTAGCTGCTGCCAGCACTGCTTCTTGCCGTTCTTTTCACTGTGTTCCCTTTCTGCAGAGCACAAAATTCAGCAGGTACGAAAAACTTACTGCAGTGTGGGGAGTGTTCATGGTGCAGGCAGGAAGCTGAGCACCTACAACCCTGGTGACACGCAGCATCTCCCCCCAGTTGAAATGTCTGCTTGACCATATGTTTGTACTTGGCTATGGTACAAATTGACTGAAAGGTAGTTGAAGAGAAGAGATTACAAGCCTGTAGAGATATAGAGAGGAGCATAGGGATATATGAGAACTGATAAAGCCTTCTGAAACATTGGTTTAACTCCTGCCATACTGCCTTGGTTCCTCTACGCCCTCATAAAGTATCAATTTTCTAGCAGTATTCATGTCACTGTTCCCCAAGGATAAATGGCAAATTTCCCTACTGTGCCCTGTACATCAGCTGACGTGAGTTGTTGTGCAGAACTGAAGTCCAGTAGTGAAGGCTAGACTTTTCTTTTTTGCAGACATTGTCAGGAATTGGGATTTTAGGCTACAAAGCAAATGTTTGGAGTACATCAGATCCCTAAAGCAGGCAGCACTGGAATTAAGCATCAAGTATCAGCTCTGCTAGAAACTTCTTTGTGATCCTGAGCAACTTAAATCCAGATGTATAAAACTGTCCTGGAGAGGTTTCTGTCTTCCATGGCTTCAGTGAGATGGTGGTGCCTATAGAGTTCTGTATTTTGGGGCATGAACTCTGGTTATCAAACTCAAGAGATCAGTGGCAGTTCCCAAAGTGGTTTTATGGCTGTGGGCTTTAGTCTCTCTATACTTTCTTCATCTGTAAGATGGACCTCCTAATCCTCCACTGCTCCCACCCATCACATCTGTAATTCTCTGACCTGTTCAGCTTGGCCTTTCTTTGGGAGAGCAGTTGTTTCTATTGATGCAAGGGTCCTTTCTCAGCAGTTTAGTGGTGAAAAAGGCCTTATTGTGGTGGGAATTGAGTCTTCAGTGCTATACAGTGCCCAGCGCCATGCCGTGCAGATGCTAGCTGGTCTTCTGGTATAGCAGGAGCATCTGAAGTCTTGGCAACTAAAACATTGTCACGTGGAAAAGCTTGTCAGATCAGTGCAATTAGGCAAGTCTTTCGTGCCATGGATAGAAACAATCTTTGGGTAAAAGGGAGTTTTTTAGAGAGAAGTTGTGTGAGACTGGGCTATGACTGTTATGTAACGTAATGTATTGCAGCAGCATGACTCTACAGTTCTGTTACATCTCTCTGCTGATTACAACATTTTATTACCCTGTGGATGCCAGGATTCAGAGATGGGGTTCTATTGATTGCTATTACAGCAAGCTGATGTTCAGCCAGCTGAAAGTGATTTCAAAGAAAGCTCACTTTGCTGATGAGTGGGTTTTTTTTTTTGCCTTAAATCTGATCTCGGTCTGGTATGCTCAAGCTAGGCTTGAACACTGCAAGAAGCCTTCGTATCAAGTTGGCTGGTGTCAAGGAATGCACATAAATAACGCCTGAAGTTTTCTTTATGACAGTAGATAAGGCAATTTGGCAGAAGGTATTGCATAGACTACTGGAAAAGGCAGCCAGAAGGATTGACATTGCAGTTTTTACATTTTCAAAGTGAACTTGAGTTAGAACATCACACAAATAGAATCAAATCCACAAAGCAAAGCAGTCATGGTAGGATGGGGAGGGGCAGGAGCTGAATCCTGAAGGAATTAATGAGTTGAGGCTACTGCTGAGCTCGTGGGGGTACAATAGCAGGATGGGTCAATTGCTATAAATCCACTGCATGCAAAATAGAGTGCAGAATTTGAACAAATGAGAAAAAGCTAAGTGTTAGTGAACATTTCTTCTGCTGTCATTAACTTGTGCTGCAGAATGTGAGATTTAAACACTAGACAAAAAACCTCCTCACCATCACACATTGCCAAATTCAGAGCTTGCCAGGCTTTCCAGTTAGTCATAGTGATCTTTGAAATCTGAGTGCTTTTAGTTATGAGCTTGCAGATGATATGAAACAATAGCTCTGTCACAAAATGGAAGATTTTTTTTTTTAAATTCTCGATCTGTTTTTCTCAAATTCTCAGTCTTTCTCATTTTCTTTCATGAGGCAGGAAAGCAAGTGTAGAGTGAGGAAAGAATATAATTTTTTTTCCTGAGAAAACATTTCTGACTGACAATTAAAAGGATATCTATTTTCAGATCGTCAGTTGTGTTTCAGCACATTGTGATGATATGTGTGAAATACAGAGCTGACCTCTAGATGTGGGTCTAGATTCAGAATGTCACTGAATTAACTGGAGAGCAGTAGGGAACATCAACGTTTTTGTAGGGAAAAATTAATTTTATTAAACTTGAAATCTTGCAAGACTAGTGAGGTTGCATGCGTTTTTCCGATGAAGAAAAGCAGAAAAAAAAAAATCACATAGGAAGCATAAGTGATTAAGGGGAAGAAAAAGCTAAGGGTAAAATACTGATATTTCAGCAGCCCTAAAATCTCTGCGCTGCACTCAGGTTTGAATCCAGTCTTGATGAACAACACTCTCCTTGGAAAATAACAGTATTTTGAATATTTGGATCCTTTGGGGCTTGCAAAATTGGGGTGGAAACGATGCAGAGAAGCTCTTGAAATTAAATTTTCAGGCTCTACTCAAACTGGCATGTTAGGAAAGCAAAGTGCATTTTGAAAGGAATTACCCTGAGCCAAAGAAGTGTGAATAAGCCTGCTTCAGTCTGATTTATAGAAGTGTAAGTGGAACCTGACTTCTTGCTAAGCTGGGTGCTGGTGCCAGGTGCTGTGGAGTTGCAGCAGTGTTCCCTAGGGCCAACAGGGCTTGAAGACATGCTGGAAGTCGTGTTCATCTCAAGTTGAGCAACACCAGAGAAGCTAATTCTGTATCAGCTTTCTTACAAAGTAGCTTCACTCTAGCTAGGGAGACAGTAAGATCCAGAGACCATACGGAAAAGCTGGTGTGAGTCGTGTTACCTGTTCTCTTGTCCATTTCCTGTGACCTTCTGCCTATGGATGTCAGTAAATTTTGCCTCTGAATTCAGTGGCAACAGATTCAGGCTATGTTTGACCTGAGACCCTGAAGGGGATTGTAGTGTCATTTCTTTTCTTTTTTTTTTCCTGTGCGTGCGATAGGGCTAAAGATGCTATTGTGCCATCTCCTGAAGTATGCAATTAGCTGCTGTATAAATCGTAAAGTGGACAATTAATATAATGATATAGGAGTGTTGCCTAATTAAATGATTATATTTCTTCTAAAGACAGAGTATTTATATTAATATGAAGGGAAAGCTGGATTAATATCCAAAAAGTTTGAGCTCTGTAAAACAGCTGTAGGGTACTTGCACACATATACCTTTTTAAAACCGATCTTTGATATTTAAAAAACGTTGGCTGTGTGGGACAAGGAAGGGAGGAGAAGCAGGAACATATGTGTTTCCACCCCAGAGACAGAGCTCCCGCTCTCCACTCCAACAGGCTTGCTGCCAGAACAGCTTGGCTGCTCTGCATTTTATCTGCAATGCATCAGTAGTTTGTGCAGCCCTCTTTTGCCACTGTTCTGATTGCCTGTGCATAGATGCAATCTCGCCAGCCCACCCCAACAAGCTGCTGCACTCATCTATAACTCTTGGGTTGCTGTGTGTCAGCTAACTGATGCTTTCCTGCAGTGAAGCTGCTGTGGTCTAGAAAAACTAAAGGACAGGCATCTTTACATGACGGAGAGCTTTTCACGTTGAGATTATCTGAAAATTACAATAGCTATGAGGAGCCACTGTCTATTTGTAGAAGTATTTTTAAGATACAACACAGAAAAGGGAAAATGAAAGGCTACCCAATGCATCAAGAAGTCCTTGAATTGCTCTGTCAGAGCGTGTTTTACATGGTTTGCAGGGATAAAGGTAAATCTCTGGTGGCTGCTTCCATGCACCCAAATCTGCTGCCATTTGAAGGCTTTGTTCTCATCTGTTTTGCCTAAGATGTGTCTGCGTTGCTGTTGAGAGATGGGACTGCAACAGTGTGTGAGACCATCCAAATAAGCTTCATTTTTGGAGTGGGTTGGCAGTGGGGGTTGGTGAAAATGTAGCATGAGGACTCTAGGGTAAAAGTTGGAGGTAGAAAATCATAAGGCAGGTTTGCCTGATATCCTGTATCTTGTGTTATAGTTTATGCTGCTGCAGAGACAGACCTGACTTTGTTTTACATACCATTGCAATAATATTAAAATAATGTGATAAATAAAGAGGCAATAAAGAACAAGTCTTCTGTGTATTTGTGGTGGGGACCAGGCAGAGCTCAGTACAAATGCCATGGGCTTCATCAGGACTGTTTTCAAATGTCCATGAGATTGAAGAAACCTAGACCTTGTTCCAACTAGATAGTGATACAGAAAAAGAGTTTAGAGAAGATATTAGAGCTGTAGTAAAATTGGGAAGACTTTTGCCCACTAGCTCATCAGGGTTAAATTTTATTAATAGATGTTGATGCCTAATTACAATGTTTTGCATAAACCGGAAAGCAAATGTGTGTTCAGCTGTCCCACTGAGGAGGGATAGGATATAAAACAAAAAGGAATTGAACCCTGGTAGACTTTCAATGATTTGAGGTTCATGGACACGTGGCTGGTGTTTTTCCTGACCTCCTAGGTAGCGTTTATCGTAAGAAATGTGGCTGTGATCAGAAATCTGTCAAACTGGGGGAAGAACAGGCAGGTTTTTGGCAGGCATCTTGCATGCTAATTCTGTGCCCTTCTTTGGATCCATTTCTCAGACTAAACGAACAATTTCATGGCCATTCGTGAGATCACCCATAAAGCACTTCAACAACTCTAGATGAGGCAATCAAGGCAGTCGCCTGGTTTTTTTTTTTTGGTTTGTGTGTTTTTTACCAGAAAAGGCTACAGGAATTAGTTGCCTATGTGGTTTTGTAAATTTAGCGAAATAACTGATTATATACCTGGATGCATACATGAGCTCTTGAGCCAAGATTTGTTGAAGGCTTTTGCTATTCAACAGAAACCTTGAACTAGAGTAGAAAAGTCTTCAGGAAACAGTCCCGATCCAACCAGTACACCTCTTCTGCCTCTTGGAAAACTGGGTGTCCTTTCAGAAAATTCACTGCATGTAATGTAAAGACAACTTTACTTAAAAAGAAGGAACTGAAAAAATACTGGAGGCTGCAGAGGTAGGAAAGACTAATATCAAAGAAAGGCCCTAACCAGTATTGCTTTCCTTTCCCGAAGGCTGAGTAATTTGCAGTTAGATGAATCTGTAATAAATTAGGCTCATTTAGTAGAACCTGCAGAAAGCACAGAATCTAAGTGTTGTATTCAATGTCTAGGGTGACTTGGAAGCAATTACACGTAATCCATACCTAAAATCCTAGGGGGCATATCCCAAGGTGATGTAAATCAGTCCTGATGTAGGTATTTCTCTACTTTATACTGTGAAGCTTTTCAAACTTCCTTTTTGGATTTTAAGTCTGGATGTTTTTTGTGTGTGTTGCTGGTCAGCCACAACAGTGGTATTTCCAAAATGCTACTTTAGGAACAAGCGATCCGTTCGCTTACAACCTTCCCATGAAAACTTCCCATGGTTTCCTTATAGGTGCAGCTTCTTGATCTTCAAAACTCTCGAACATTTCAAAACCAAGCTGAAGTTAATGGCAAAGGACCTTGAAGATCAAAAATATTTAAGACTATTAAGATTTATAACATTATGATATATATTTTAAAAAAACCTGTGCTTTTTGCACAGTTCACATTTTTCCTGATTGGAAAACATAATGACTGACTTGAAGGCTGTTCATTAGGTACCTCTAGAGATGGAAGAAACAATAAGAGTGATTTAACAAGATTAAAAAAAAGCGATGGCAATAAATTGGAACATTGTCTGGATTTCAACTATCATATATTGTGGAGATAATGGCATATTAATGCACAAATCGATATACAGAATTAAAGCCAAGTTCCCAGTTAGACTTCTTAAAGCCCTGAGAACCTTAACCCTGTTTTTTTTTCTTTTCTTAGAGAAAGAGTAAGGCCTGGTGGAAGGAGGACCTTGAATGTCCTGCTGGTGTGGATTTTCTCATACTTAGCAAATAATTCTCTTTTCCTCAGAGTTATGTCAGGAAATAAGGATTTTGTCAACACACGGATAGAGCAATGAAAAGTGTGACCTCCTCTATTCAGAACCTTAGCCGTGTATCTTGCTGTGCAAATAATTTTCAGATTGATGCTGGCAGCAGAGTATCATTTAGCTCCCATTTGATTAAATGGAGCACATCTGAGCAAGACATGAAGCATCTTTAATAAGAATTGGTGGAGAACAGCGTCTTCACGCATGGCTTCTAATCCCCTCTTGTGCTGAAAGCAGTTCATGTTGGGCCAAGATGTCCATTTTTGGCAATACAGCTCATCATTGCTCTGAGTGCTTAACTGTTTATGACTAAACTGCTCCTCTGTTTTGTCCCTAAGTGGGAGCAAAGGAGGTAAAGTGAGGGACCAGACAGTGGATGGAAATTATGCAAGCTTGGTCTAGCCTCAAAGCACCGAAACGGCATAAGCAGCTGTTGTACACGTGGTCTGTCTTGGGCTGTTTGCCTGATACCTGGTTATGGCCTCTGCTGCTGTTTTTGATATGGTGTGTGTCTAGAAAACAAGGGCGCTCTTTAAGCCATTGGAAATTTGCCTCTGCATATATGAAAACCTTATCAAACATCTGTCCCCCTCTGCATCACATGTTTAGGCTTTTGGAGATGCATGAGTGCCTTGATACATATGTTAGAGAATGGATCTTTCTGGTTCAAGCATGTCTATCTCTCCATCTCAGTGAGAGATGCAGTTAACTGATGGACAGAGTTGTGTAGTTAACAAAGGACTGGGAGGTAGATTTAGATTAGATATTAGGAAGAAATTTTTTATGCTGAGGCTGGTGCAACACTGGAACAGGTTGCCCAGAGAGGTGGTGGATGCCCCATCCCTGGAAATGTTCAAGGCCAGGTTGGACGGGGCTCTGAGCAACCTGACCTGGTTGGAGATGTCCCTGCTCCTGGCAGGGGGGTTAGACTCGATGACCTTTGAAGGTCCCTTCCAACCCTAACTATTCTATGATTGGTGGTTTGGATAGCTGTGAGACCTATTCCTGGTTTGGCTTCTCCTTTCTGAGTTTGAGAAGTGTGGTTTTGACTTTGAGCCATTTGTACCACTCCCACTTGCTACAAGCTTTTGTCCTTTACCTGGGCAAGGAAAGTATTAATCAGATAGGACAACCTAGGTGGTGAGGCCTGGGAAACTTCATGCTGAAAGAAGCCCTAAATAGGCTGGGTTTGGGAAACGGATTCCTTGCTCAGAGCTTCCCTTCTTACCACAAACCAGCACCCTGCTTATTCATATCTCTTTTTTAAACTATTTTTTTATTCATATATCCCTGCCACAAAAAATAGTCTTACTCCACTGTTACCTCATTTGTCTTAGAGCTCATGAGAGAATGCTGTGCGCTGAGCTGCCTGTGGCACATGCTTCTGAAGATCCCCCAGGCCAGCTTATTCTTGCTTTGGGGCTCTTCCTGATTTTAATTTTATTTCTCAGTTTCTCCCTTTAACTGTAGGAAAAAAATTAAATTGTAACAGTAGATGGCACTCTGTCAATCCTTCTCACAGTGTGTTGTGCTGGGTGTAGAAGGAGCTGGAAGCAGAAATGTGATTTTAGATGCTGGAAAAGGGGTGCAAGGAGGCTGTGAGGAGCTACCCAAGGCTCTGCTGTTGCTGTCATCACCTGGATGACAAGCTGGATCTGCTTTGGGAGAGCACCAGTGACAGATTAATATCCTCATGCTCAAAATAGTCCTTTGCTTTCTGTGTAGTGCCTCTTTGTGCTCTGCCTGCTCATCTGGGCAGGGCAGTCGGGTGAAAAGCCCTCAGCAGCACAGGCTGCTCGATTATCCGTGTGTGCAGGCACTGTGGCTTTCTACAGCTCTCCCACACAAGCTCCTTCCTCCAGGACAGCTGCCTTGATGCAGCATATTGTCCCCGAGATTTATTGTGTTATTTCAAGAAAATTCTAGCTCTGGCTCTTTGTTTTGATTTTTTAATTATTATTATTATTTCTTCCCCTAGAATAAATAAAGCCTTTCAAAGAGAAGCATTTTTTTTCTTTATGCCCATAAAGTATAATCCATCTTCATCCTGTATGCTGCCCTTTCAGCTTGTTGTTAATGATTTCTTGTTTGTTTCTGTAGCAATCCCCAAAATGGACTTGTACTTTATTGTACAAACCTCTGTACATCCCCCTCAGCATGCATTTTACATCCAAGCCTCTTTCTCTGCTGATTCTGCATTTATTCTCAGCCATGTATCACAGGTGTGTAGCTGAAAAAATCTACAGTGGAATTAGGTGTGATGAATTAAGCAGCCCTGTTGTTTTCTTAAATTTAGCAACACTGTTCTCTGAAAAAACCTCAAGTCAGCATCACTGCATTGGCCTTAACTATTGGTAAAGGAAAAGCTGATTATAAATGGGATTGTTGGTTGAACTGTAACTCTTGTTTAGCATCCTTTAAAACTCCGTTGGAGATTTTCAGTCATGTCTTTACACTGAGTTTTCTTTTGCTGTCTAGAAAAGGAGCTCTTCAGGGAATCCTTAAATAACTATTTATGGCAACAGTTTTCTCCCAGTTGGTCTCCACTTCCTTATGAAAATGCAACAAATGAGAGAAATCTCTTACCTAGCTGAATTTCAGATTTCAAATAATCAGGTAAAATAGTAAATATTAGTATTCTATTTTCTTGTCAAAAGTATACTTTTAATGACTATGTGGTGAAATACCCAGGATCAGAGGTTTCCTGGGAATTTAAAGAGTACATTGCAAAGGTTTCTCAGCTGAGGCAAACTGGTGTTGGTGAAACATTTCTTATTGGAAGGTGAGAGTGTTATGGGGCTACTGCCACAGATTTTGGAGCTTATTTGTACCCTTCCAAGGAGTAGCCAGGGAAAGTTCCTCCAGGAGGTTAAAAAGCTGGAAGAAGTAGAAATCAAGCCAAAGTCTGCTCTGTAAGGTGATAATCTATAGTCATCTGGCCTGAGGAACAGAATTTAGTTAATGGGAACAGAAGCTATGCTGATGAGTGATAGTCAGTGACCTTCAAGGACAGCGTGAAGGTGATGTTATGCCTAAAGCATTTTATTTGCACTGTTCTAAGCTGCTTTTTTCCCCCACCACCTCTAGGAGGTCCTTGTAACACTTTGGGAATATTCTGTGTGGAGTTTGATAGACTCCAATGACCCTGTCTGGAATATGGTGGCCATTTAGACGGAACTGGGGAAGAGTGGGCTGTAGTTAGTGGATATTTCCGTGTCTCTAGTTTTTCTCTTGCTACACAGCAGAAACAAAAGGGCTGTATTTGTACAGATTATAATTTGGAAGCAAATCTATGGGCATTTGGAATGGCATGGCATATTCCTTCTTAAGTGCCAGAGAAAATGTGTATTCCACTGAAATCTATTTTAAGCTAGTCTATGTAAGATCTCATATTGTTTTCTGGAGGTCCCTGTCTTCACCTACTGAACTCCATTTCCTAAAGTGGCTGAAAAGATAGTCTTAAACTAATTTTTTTTTCTTTGCCTCCCTGTTCTGTGGCTTATTTGCTCTATTGCTGCTTCTTCTGATTTGTCAAAGCATGATCATAGGCTCCTTTCCATCCAGTGAGCTTCAGCGATTGAAATCTAAAGATGACATGGAAAGAGTTGTGAAAGGCTGATGGTAAGCCTGAAGAAGATGAGGAAAGGGTGGTATGAATCAAAGAAGATACAGTCATGAGTTCCCTTGTTAATGAGAATGAGTGGCCATAGCTAATGGTCTTCTGGAGCATTAAGGTCTAAACACATTATAATGGACCATAGACTGTCTCTCGCATGACTTCCATAATGTATGTAGACTTAATCCTAATAAAAAAAACAATGTAGCCCCTAATGCAGTAATAAGATTACATGGATAACTCCCAGAGATAGCCAAGCTAAATCAATACTGGCTTCCCAAGTCCTTATTCCCACTTCATGTCCCATTATCTTCCTGAAGTGTACAAATATACTTTTTGTTTTATGTGTGCTGATGCTGGTGCTGCAATTTCAGTATAACATGTGAGTATGCATACAGGCACACATTTATATATTTACATATAAAATACGATTAGTAGGTACTGCATTTCAATACTAACTGCATGGTATCCTTTCATATATTCTTAATATTCCCTAAGCATGGATGAACAACTTCAATACCAAATTGCTGAATTCAGTACAATTTTTAATAAAGATACATGTACTACATTATCCCTCTTCCTGCCCTGCACCCATGTGTAAACCTTGCAGAAGCCTATTCATTCAACTCAATAATTGGGAGTCAGTGGCAAGAAAAGTGTGAATTCCTTTGCAGCAGCATCCTTCACTGCTCTAAAGAAATGACAAAATTATGGGAAAGTGTCTGAGCTATCTCAGTGCCTTGAAAGTCCATTTGAACTCCACTGAAGCCATATGAAATATTTGTTTGATTTTAATCAGTCCCTTACACTCTGAGCCAAATCCTGCAACTCCTTCATTGTATGAGGGAACTCTGTGTCAATTAGTTATTTGTGTTCATTGGGTTATTCAGGATCAAGTCCTCTGTAGCTATGTGTAAATGTCACATACTCATTGTCCAAATACACTGTTTTGCGTTGGTAGTGTAAGTTCACTGCACATACTTAAGGCAATTGGTACTACGCATATGCATTTTTTAAATCGTGATACTACGTATTTAGGTCATCATGCACAGAGATATAAAAATTAAGGGAGATTTTTGAGTATTTAATTTTATTCCTGTTTTACACTTAGATCATTTTTTTGACAGATGGCAGATGACTATTTATTCTTGAAAGCGTTCGTATCACTGGCCCTCCTGATAAAATTGATGAACCACAATATCTGTCGCTTCAAGATATCAAAAAATGCTGTGTGGACCCATTAGCTTTCACCTTGGGTAACGTGAGCAGCCAGATAGGAATTACCATATTGATCAAAGCGGTGCTCCAGTCCAATACCCTTGCTCTGACTGTGGTCAGTATCTGCTGCTTCAGCAAAAAGTGGAGTGAGTCCTTTGAGAAATATCTGTACAGGGACTTGCTTTTACGAAAAACTGCTTCCTGACACTTATCTATTCTATTTCTAAGGCAGGTAGGGGTTGTGTCTGCTCTAAAACATGTGTAACTGATATAAATCTGAACGACTTTGCTATCCAGATATACAGCTACATCTTCAGCATCCTCCTGAGTCATCACAGCTTTTCTTCTTATCAGTTTCATCTTTGCTATTGCCTTCTTCTAGGATGGCTGTTCCAAGTCTCCAGGGCAGGCATCCAGGATCTGTGGTGACTGAACATCATACCGTGGCTACAGGGAATAATGATTTGCATGTAATCAATGAGAGGCTGCCGAGCCCTGGGCTGAGGAGTTCAGTCAGTGCCCAGCGCTAAGCAGAGAAAAGCAATGGTCAAGCCAAGGGCATTGTAATCGGATAATGGATTGTAAGGGTAGAGGATACTGAAGTCTACTGCCTTGGCGTAATTGCCCCAGTGTACAAATTTCTTCATGCAAGAATTTTTAAAATTAATATAGTTAATTGAAATTTTTTAACCTTCTTCCCTGACACAGAGTTGTTATTCATTATTTAAGCAGTGGCCTTAGAAGCAACACGACTTTGCTCTGGAAAGTAAATAGCACGCTCCTTTCTTAATGAAGGCTAAGCTGCATTCTGATGAGAAATGTGGGCCTTTTGAAGTTTTATCAAAGCATTGTTAGGGGAGAATCTGAGTTAAGAGAGGGCAGGGACTACTGCATATGCATAGCTCTCATTGAAAACTGTGCACCATCCAGCACTGTCAGTCTTGTGCATCCCCGTGGATATTGAATCCTCTTCATATGGCGGGGGGGGAGGATTTTCCTTCTGTTATAGGAAAATAATATGATTTACCATATTTGAATATAAAGCATGTGTGGTTTTGCTAAAAAATGTTCCAAGAGCTTGTTATAAAGAAGTTATCCTGGAGTGAGATGGGATGTGAATCTAACAAGAGTTATTTCAGAATGGATCTGAGCAAGTAACCTCATTTGAAAATTTAAACCAGAATAATTTGACCAAAAACAATTTTGAAGGAAACACTGCTAATATGCAGTTTTGGTTTTGGTTTTTTTTTGTTTGTTTTTTTCCAGAATGAATTTTGAAAAGGGACCTGATCTACAAGAGCTATTGAGTTCTGGCACTTTCCTTTTTCCTGGAAATACCAGCTTTCTTCCTGGGCAGTCCAAAATGAAATGGGCATTTTGATCTCTATACATGCTGAAAAGATGTGGTCTTAGTAAATAGATGCTCATAATAATACCTCTTAGTGGTGATATCTATGAATGGAAGCTCTTGCTCTTACAATGGCATAGTTGTTGAACACTAGTAAGGATGTATGGGGAATGATCTTGATTGCGAACTGCTTCTCCAAGCTGTTTCCACCATTTTAAGAAATGAATTTGGAAACAATCTTGAGTGAAACTCTACTCCTTTCCATTTTTGCTTTTCAGCTTATATTAATTACTCTCAATCTAGAAATCACTTTGTCCAGCTTCAGTACATCTCACTGAACTATACTTGGGAATAATTTTTTAATATATTTTGCCCTATTACTATGAAATGGTTGTACAAGGTGATGTGTGAGTAAATCAGCAGATTTACTACACAGAGGTGTAGTAAATCTGCTGATTTACTCAATCAGCTTTTGGCCATTCTTGGCCAACTTCTGCTTTCCTCTCATCTTTTGCATTATTGATAATAAAAGCTCAGCACTGCATATTAAAATGAAGGAGGAAGGCTTAACTGCAGAAAAGTCAGAGTCAGCTGAAAATAAATGCGACTTTACAGCTCCAAATGGCAATTCCACCATTCTGCTACTCCAATCTGTCACACCAATTTTATACACAGAGTTCAGTTTTCTGTCATGAATCTGGAGGAAGAACACAGGTTTGAGAGATTGGAAAAAAAAAAAAAAAATTAAAATGAAAAAAAGTTCAGGAGCATTAGTAAATTCTTCATCACTGTGCTAAATAAATGGCTTTGCCTGAAAGCACCAGTACTTGGCATTTTGCCTAACTAAATCTCACACACATTTGAGAGCTGACAAAACAATACCTATTAACTATCACAAATGGGCTTATTTTCTGGAAAACAAAATGGATTTTTCAGAAATTATGTAAAAAAAAAAAAAACCAAAACAAACTGTCATGTGTAGGTTGGGGATTGATTAGTGCAGGATAACTCCCATGTTTTTCCGTGCTCAGAAATAAAATGAAAACATCATCTTGCTGATTTAATACTACACTGCTGAACAAAACCTGATGCAACGAAACGCCTTAGAATAATATAAGAGCTGCTTTGACTTTTTGTCATCTTACGTGGCATTCCGGTATTTCTGGCTGCGTATGAGCTCTCTGTATTGAAATGGGTGTCCCCGGAGCCAAGTTAAGCAGTCATATGTGAAAAGCAGGGTTACATGTGAGGCTGCCTCCTGCTTTCCTTGTCGGTATTCTGTTCTCTTCAGTAAGACCAGGCCTTTGCATCAGATGAGAGAGAAAGTTTTCCTGAGTTATTTTGCTTTAAAGTTACCCATGTCATGTAGGTACAAAAGGGATTTTTCAAATGTGTATTTGCCTCGGGTAACGTTTTGGTGCTCTGCTCTCCCTTGGTAGGTATTTGTACCTGTAAGAACATAGTTGTGTGGTTTGTTTTCTTTTTTTTTTTCCTCTTCTATCTCTCCCTGACTTCATTGACTTCCAGTGGAAAATGTTTAAACTCTCTGCATCTTTGAAAATTTACTCTTTAAAGTTTTGATGACATCTGGTGAGACTTCAGCCCTTAAGTTCAATGCGTGTTAGGCTAGGTTGTCTTACTTTACCTGCTCTACAGTAAATATAGCACACTCCTAACTCAAAAACCATCCGTGTGCATGTTTTTGCCTTGGTAAATGCAAAATTATTTACTTAAACAGGACCAACCTGCATCCTGTTTTAGACCATGTAAGAGCATTACAGGGTAGCTACAAAATAGTTTTAAGAGCATGGTTCTCACAGTGTCAGGAGACCGAAGAGCTTTTAAAATTTGTATTCACTGATGCTTCAACATGTTTTCATTGGTCTCATGACTTCCACTTATTGCATATGTGCATTGTTAGCACGAGAGAATAGAAATTTGCTCCCTGTATTAAATTAATTTTGTCAGTAGACAATTTCTGCTCCAAGCTCAGCTATCAAAGCAAGCAGTTCATTGCTTGGAAATCAACAATCCTAAAGCAAAGAATGCCATTATATTTTAGGGAAGATTTTTTTCCTTTCCACTGATATGTTTTGTCACAGTAATTTCTTTGCTAGGTTTTCACCGAAAGTTGTGGGTTTTGGTTTTTGTTTTTCTGTCAAAGTGTCACATCTCCATGTGATATAGAATATATGTCCCATGCTGGACATACTGAGCATTGTGTTTTGCCTGCTGATTTGTAAAAGTGGCTAGATGAAATTTTGTCTGTAGCAGCCCCCTGAAGGGTAAGCTGGAACTGAAGCACGAGCATCTGAGCTCATTGTTTAGCTCTAGACATGGATTTTTCTAAACCTGCAGGTGTTCAGTTCTGGCTTTGGGAAGATTGCTTGGGCCTTTGCTTCTAACCTTACGGCCTCCCAGGCGGGGAGCACTGTGTCTGGTTTCCTGTTCAGCGACGAGCATTACCTGAAAACTAAGCTCTGTGGACTTGTATGATACCTTGCCAAAGTAAGAGCTGCCCTTAGGATCTGTATCCTGCCTTCTGAAACAGAAATGCATTTGTTTTCTGATAAGAGGGTTATGCCTTTTCACTTGATAGTGGAGTATATTAAACATGGAGCAAAGTATCCATGAATATTCAGCTGAAATAACTGCTTTGATAATGTGGAATGATGCAAATTAGTGTCACAATCTAGGTAATGGGATGAATTTTTTGATACCAGCCTAAAGGGACCTATCACAGAGCCACTCCATACGTTAAATCAGGTCACAATCTAGGAACTGATATCTTTGCCGCAGACAAAAAAGGCTCATCTGTAACTGGCTACTTATCATGTGAAAGTGGATTCATTCTCATTTTACTAGAACTCTGCTGGGGTCAATGTGTCAACTGAGGAAAAAAAAAAAAAATCAGGTCTTCTAGGTTCATGTGAGACACTGCTGCAGCTAATTGAGCCTATTGTCATGGCAGAAGCTCAGCACAGAGTCTGCATGTGTGCATGAGATGGGAAGGGCTCATTAGAAGAGTGGAGCAAATGTTGATAATTTCCTGCAGTATCCGTCTGCAATGTCCTTATAATCCTTGTACAGCTACTGTAAATGATAGCAACAAGAGAGATCCCTACGTGCAAATTGCATGGTAACTTCAAATAGCAGAGACAACTCAATTTCTTCTGAATGCTTGTGCTTCAGCATTGTTTTGGTCTTAGTCAGCTTTAAACCGATTGCAGTTAGCAATTTAGTCTGTAGATAATGCCCCAGAGCTGCGTTTCCCCCTTGTTTGGGGTGCCCGAGGAGCAGACGCGGCTGACCGAGGGAAAACTGGGGAAGGCGGATGAAGGGGTTTGGGCTGGCACTATGTCTGTTCTCGGGCTGGGTGCAGGCAGGGAGCAAGGTCCCTCACGCTGCTCCCCAGCAGCTCTTTTCCTGTGGATGACCTTTAGGAGGAAAAAAGGAGGAAACTGGCTTGGTCTATGTGCTCTCCACTAACGAAAAGGTGCCAGTTATTGCTGTGGCTTTTGTGAATTAAAGCAATCACCATTTCAAGACTGGAGTGAGGCCAAGAAGCTCATTTTGTACATCAGATGCCTTTCAGCAGGAGCTGATGTTCAGAGTACAGCCTGGTGCTAGACCTGAAGAGAGCAGACAGGTTTCTGGGCAGCTTCTCCAAGCTTATAAAGCTCAGAATATGCAATACGGAGATGGCAGCGAAGGAAGAGGTGCTATAGCTGTGATCTGTTATCACGCCGCCAGCAGACTGTTCATCAGTAACTGGTGATGATCAATATCTGTCCCTTATCACCCATGGCTTATGTAGTATAGAGCTTCGCTGCTAGTCCAGTGGCTACCTGACCAGGGAGCCAAGCTGTGGCAGCGACACTGCTCCTATGGCACCTTTTTTTTTGCATAAAATGCTCACTCATAAAATACAAAGCTAAACTGAACTCTTTAACATTTAATAAATGGCAATGTCACTGTCTCAGGAATGTCTGTGTTCGACACTTTGCATTGTAGAATGGCTGAGGAAGGCCATAAATATTTTTTAAATGGACTCAGAAAAATGAGTCCCCTTTACTTTCAGGAAAGGCAGTGATGGTGAAAGCCACCAGGATAGCTATTTCTATAGCAAACATACAACTGCCTCTTTGTTTTTTACTGACTGTGTTTTGTTATATGTAACAGGTATCAAACCTAGGCTTTCATGTGCACACAGAAAATCAGGAGCTAGAACCTGAGTTCAGCTCCCAGCCTCACCCTGACATGCTGTGCAGTCCCTTATTTTCTCCTCTTATGTTCATTTAACTTCTTCAGTCTATGAATCATAGAATTATTAGAGTTGGAAGGGACCTTCAAAGGTCATCTAGTCCAACCCCCCTGGAAGGAGCAGGGACATCTCCAACCAGATCAGGTTGCTCAGAGCCTCATCCAGCCTGGCCTTCCACCACCTCTCTGGGCAACCTGTTCCAGTGTTCTACAACTTGCATTGTGAAAATTTTTTTCCTAATATCCAATCTAAATCTACCTCCCTCTATTTTAAAACCATTACATGTCCTATCACAACAGGCCCTGCTGAACAGCCTCTCCCCTTCTTTCTTGTAGGCCCACTTGAGGTACTGGAAGACCCCTATCAGGTCTCCCCGGAGCCTCCTCTTCTCCAGGCTGAACAGCCCCAGCTTTCTCAGCCTGTCCTCATAGGAAAGGTGCTCCATCCCTCTTATCATCTTTGTGGCCTCCTCTGGACCTTCTCCAACTGGTCCATGTCCTTCCTATGTTGGGGGCTCCAGAACTGGACGCAGTACTCCAGGTGGGGTCTCACCAGGGCAGAGTAGAGGGGCAGAATCACCTCCCTCGACCTGCTGGCCACGCTGCTCTTGATGCAGCCCAGGATGCCGTTGGCCTTCTGGG
>JAAGAY010147407.1:0-46910 GCA_011801015.1 Ardeotis arabs
ATTAAGTCCAAGATAGAATCATAGAATGGTTAGGGTTGGAAGGGACCTTTAAAGGTCATCTAGTCCAATCCCTCTGCAAGCAGCAGGGACATCTCCAACCAGATCAGGTTGCTCAGAGCCTCATCCAGCCTGGCCTTGAATGTTTCCAGGGATGGGGCATCCACCACCTCTCTGGGCAACCTGTTCCAGTGTTCCACTACCCTCAGTGTAAAAAATGTTTTCCTTATATCCAGCTCTTATTTAAGATGAGATCTCTTTACTCATATATAAGATGAGTTAGGGAGAAGGAGGAACTTGCTGAAGAACTTTCCTGTCTTCAGCAATAAGGGGTCTTCTCTGGTATTTACTTTAGGGCCCCTGTAAACAAGCTCAAAATCTGTACTTGGCAACACTGAGGTCTTTTGAGTATAAAACACTCTCAGCCCTGTTCATGCTCACTGTTAACAGGAGAACTCTGCTTTGTGGTTGCTGCAGTAGTGGGGAGATGGAGATGCTTATTCCTCTGTCAGTGTACTAACAAAATACTTGTCAATGTTTTAGTATTCAGCTGAAACTAAAGAGAATTGTTGTAGTCAGACTCAAAGGAAAGTGTTCAAGATGTTGCAAGGACATTAGAGGATGCAAATTGCTAAGACTTAGGCACATCTTGCGATTTGAAGGTAAATTCCTCCAACCCTCTAGCAGCCAAAGGGCTGGAGGCTTGTATCCTCAGATACATCTTGGTTGGTTCCCTTAATGTTTGGATTTTCTCATAGATTCTCTTTCAGACATATGCTTCCGAGGCATTATCAGCCTTTTCTTTCTCTCTTTTCCTTTTTAGATATATGAGGACCCTCTCAGAGATTTAGATGTCTCTCTACTTTGGACATCTCAGATGGTCCTGTTCTATAGCAACCTTGTGCCTGCACAATGGCTGGAGTATTGCTCAGAATCTCTCTCTGATATTGGCTGGTACTGTTGTAAGGAGAGGATTCTTGCTGAAGGATGCAGAACACAAATGCGTAGCAAAAGGCACAATTTTAGTAGAAAGCATGTAGCAAAAGAATTGTTCTGTTAACACTGTAAAATTAGTCAATTTCTAACCACACAGTCAAAATTCTTCAGACTCTACTGGTTCACAGAGAAAATTAACAATCAATAAATGTAATTTATGGATAAAGTTTTCCAAAATGAGTTTAATTCTCTGTGGAATATGTTTGAGTTGGGTTGTCAGGATGGTTGTTGATCTTCAGCCATTTGTTTTTGCTTTTGTTTTGTTTTTTTTTTTTTTAAAAAAAAGAGAACAAGTGTAAATGGTCAGGTCCTTAAACAGAGCATTAACTGATCTGTGAGCTGCTTTTTAACCAAGAAACACTGTTTTGATATCTGAGGTGCAATAGGAAATTTGTCATTTTTTCCAATCTTTTTTTTTGCTTATACTCACTGAGTTTTTTTCTTTATCAGTTTTAACAGGGAACAGCGTACAATGCACTGGAGATAGAGAAGACTTCTGAATGGAATATACTCAGTAAATCTGATGATTTCTAAGGTACAGAGGTTAGTTGATGCCTTCAAGACACTGCAGATCTGAAAGAAACTCTGAAGTCCAAATACTTTATAAAGCAAGAGGAGAGGGCTGTTTTAAAAGATACATTTATTTTTCATTATATGAAACAGGATGTTTGCCATTGTATAACACTATGAAGGAAAATAACAGTGATTAGAAAATTAAAAGTTCAGAGTTGATGGTGGTGGTGGTAGAGGTCTCTTATAATTTTAAAGAAATTGCTCCAATTTCCTTTTCACCTGCAAGATTTGCTGCTTCTATTTCTATGAATTATTTCATTGAATGAGATAAAATCACATTTGTTTGAAGTGAAAACAAACAGCAATCATAGTTTGAGGCAACCCCCTCCCTTATTTGTTATTTGCCTTTTGCACACGTGTGGCACTACTTCTGCAAGATTCTTGTCAATTTATCTCTTTAATTGCAAGATTATGTTGTTAGTATTTTCAGGGCTCAATTTCTGGTTATTTAATTTTTTTTTTTTGTTGGAAAATAGGGACTGTTGTAAACGGAAAGTTTTTGTCTTATGCCTATTAAGCATGGCACAAAAGAGTAATTAAGGTGACAGAGCTACCCACAATATTAGTGGAAAAAAGAAAAAGCTGGACCTGCCTGAGATAATAAATGGGAATAAATGGATAGGATAAACAGCCAGTTTGCAAGGGATCCAGGCCAGAATGGTTCAGAATAGTGGATAGGACTGGGATAGAAACAAGATAGAGTCTCAAAATCAGTATGTGAGAACAGAAACCAGGGTACAAACCAAAGGTCTGGAGCTGGACAATACTGATGCACTGAATTTTGCGCAGAGAGAATTGGTGGTATGTGAATGAGGAGATGGACTAAGTATGAAGGGGTCTAGAAATTTCTGCAAGGTGTATGGTGTGTTTAATAGTGTGGTCTAGGTAAAAATTACCAGCTTAATACTGATGACTTTACGGTAGCTGTTTTTCACCTGTTCCAGGGGAAGCATGAGAGCAGCTGATGCAGACTATAAAGCAAGTAGAGACATGGCTTCCAAGGAACCCTTAAATCGAGGAACATGCAGAATAAATGGAAGTCCAAAGAGAGTAAGTGGAGGATAAGGATGAACTAGCTCATTCCTTGTAAAGGAAATATGTCTCCTGGCATGGCAAGTGACCAGAAAGAATGCTGGTATATATATGTTTAGAGAGAGGCAGGTAGACACCCCTACCCCACGTCATGGTTTTGCATGTGTCGGACATAAGGTGGTTTGCTAAAGTCTAAAGGGCTAAACAATGGTAACATTGACTCTGAGTGAATCAGTTAAGCAGATTTCTCTCACTGGGCTATGGAAAATTAGTACACATTGATTTCTTTTGCTTGAAAACCAGATGAATGGTAAAAACATTGGCAGGATTTGAAATTTACCTTCAATGAGGAAAGATGTTCTTTTAATTTTTATTGCTGTTGTATTATTCTATAAATCAAATGCTCCCTGTGCTGATTTTAAATTAACAGAAGGATTACTGTGTTGCAGCTACCGTTAGACTGGCTTATATTTCTGTGGAAAACAAGTATTTAAGAAGAAATTTAATTTGATTGGTACTTAAATAACTCACAATTTAATCTGTGTCTCAGGGATCTTACACTGCAGGGTAGATTACTTCTGTTAATATTTGATCTACATTTTCTCAGTGAAATAAAGCTTTGTTCATGCAGCTATGAAGCATTATTAGGTTGTAATCACACACAGTGTTCTTCATTATACAGCACTGTTAATTACAAATGTCGCGCAATTTGCAGGCCATCTATTCTGACTGTAATTATGATGTCACTTGCACACCTGTGTCTCAGAGTATTTTCTCTAACTAGGGCTCATTCTTTTGACTCAGCAAGGAGCTTCTCTTGATGGTAGAAATAGCTCATTTGTTGTCTCCATGGGTATAGAATAAGACAGAAGGGAGTGAAAACTTGGGAAACAGCCAGCAATTGAGGCAGGCAGTAAGCCCTAAGTGACTGTGTGGGCCTGCACAACACAGGGAGCACATCTTGAATGTAATATAATTTAAAAATAGGCTTAAAACAGGCCTGTTTGATGGTATGCTTTTTGCTTAGTGCATTACATATTAATTAGAGCTTTAGCACAGCTTCTCAGCAAACACCATTTTCCCTCAAAGAGAGGAAAACAAGGAGACAGGGAGTTCTGATGCTGGAAATAAGGTACTATGAATACAAATCACCAACAATGGATTTAGTTTTAGCTGGACTGGAAATTGTTGCAGCTTTATGCTTCTGTAAAGGAAACCTGTGTGTGTGCTTCTAGTAGTGACAGAGATGCTGAGAACCGGCATGTGAGGATAATGTGATAATATAGAGACACCAGGGAGTATGTGTACACAAAAATGCATCTCAGTCAGCCAAAAGGCCATGCTGTGATTTTAGTAAAAAGCTATGACAGAAAATCAATAGCTTTGAGAAGAGCCCACGGTAAGGCAACAGCATTATCTGCACTTTCTTCATTCTGCTTCTCCCTTCCCCCTTTTCCCTCCCTTCATAAAGACACAGAGCTGCATGAGCTCATATTTGAGTTTTGTTAACTCTGCATCGGAGAAGCTCAAGCAGTGAGGCAATTCAGGGAATATAAAGTACCTCCAAATCAGACTGCAGAGATCAGAATAGGGATGAGTCACGCAGGATACTGGAATTATTGACAGGCTCTGATGACCTTGTAGGCAGTCCTAGACAGTGCTTCCATCACACCTGTGTTCTCATCTCTAGAAAAACTTCTCACTGTATCTTAGTGCAGCCTTCACACAACTGTGTATTTTTCTGGTGTGCATCAACAGTAAGGCTCTCTTCTAAGCTTCCACATAGGGCAAGATGTTCTGGCAGGGTAATCTCGCCATGTAGTCCCACATTATGGACTTTACATTAGGCACCGAATTTGCAGAGCTTCAAAGACTTAGTGAGGTCCAGGATGCCTTTTTTCCTTCAATTTCTTTTTGTCTGAAAAGGTAGAATAGGAATTATAAATGAAAAGTAGAGACAAGAGTAGACTGCTTAGCATTAGCTGACACACAGTTTTCAATCATATTATTGTATTTCAGTATGTGATACTACCTCTGCATTTTATACACAGACATGCTGTAGATTCACAGGTGATGTTGCATATGCATGGTTATACGTTTCCTGACATTTGAACGATTAATTGTTCCATGCTAATACAAGTCAGCTTACAGACCCTGAAATATGATGGTGGGGAAAGACTGTAAGACTACTCATTGAACATCCTATCCTGTTAAGGAGCTTATGGAGTCAGTGAGGGCCCTGTGAAGTTGCATTACATTAGACAAAACACTTCACACTGGACAGTGAAATGGGGGAAAGGCAGAACTGTAGACAGGTAAAACCCCTACTTCCCATTTAATCCTTCCTTTGTGTCCTGATGCAGTTTTGGGTACACATATGTGTAGAGCTTTGGTTCTACGAAAAAAAAGTTAGACCCATTGGAAAGTAATACAGTTTTATGTCAGACATACTCTTTAGGAAAAAAAGTCCACCAATAATATTCAAACGGGGGAGACTTATTTAATTACATGGAAGATACAAGATGATGTAAGGAAAGTCTGCAGGAGAGGAGAGGGTGAGTGAAAGGGGCAAATCTGTTATCTAATTGGTGAACAGGGTGTTATTGGGATTCTTTCTTCTTTTTTTTTTTTTTTTTTTTAATTGAAGATGATATGATAACTTGCAGACATTATAAAGCCAGGAACTCTCTAGGGCTTCATTGTTCTTAAATATACCCATGTGCTTGAGTGTTTAAGCATTTTGGAATTGGGAGTCCTTTTCCATGTTGGCATAGAGAGGTAATGTCAGCAATCCAGTGACATTAAATAATAATCCACTTGGTTTCTTTTGCTAAGTGATAGCACTGAAAAATGTATGATTTCCTAGCACGGAATTAGACTGACTCAGCAGCTAGGAGAAGGTGTGTTCTTTTTGCTGATGCTTCTGATTGCTCCTCATCTTATCTAAGAAGTCACTTCTTTCTCTATGGAAAACTATGAGAAACAGCCATAGACTTGGCTCATTAGAGAGAGACAATTCTAATTTGATTTTTTTTCCATTAAGTTGTCTTTTTGTCAGAGCTCAATATTTCAATGCACCAATGCATAAAAGATTATTAAAAAGTTATTCAGTGAAAAATTCAAAGGAAGGAGAGGGCATTCTCTAGCATCTAAGAAAATATTCCATAAACAAATACAATTTAATGACTGCTTTTTCTAGGCTGTGAACATTTAAGTTCAGAGAGGCGTTGGTTAGCTGGAAAACATGCTTATAAGGGAAAGTCTGGTAGGATTTTGTCCTTAGTGGCAGCTGAGCTGCATAAAATACATGAAGTACATAAAAGTGAGAACATACTATCTATCTAATCATTAGACTTTCAGAGATGCTGGGGCTAGATGATAACCTCATTGCCCTCCAGTCATAGTTACATCATACCATGGGTCACAAATAATTGGAGAATTGTTTGAAATACAGAAGCGCCTTGACCACAGCAAAAGTTCTTGATCATCTTTACAGTACCTGTAGGGTAGGGCTGGGCCTGGGTGACTATAAGTTAGTGATTAACACCACATTCAGGTTTGCTTGTGCTTCAACTGAGCAACTATTCCAGCAGTTTAAATTCACTGAAGTGCCACTGGATCCCAGCAATGTGTCCTCGCAGCCCAGAAGGCCAGTTGTATCCTGGGCTGCATCGAAAGGAGCATGGCCAGCAGGTCGAGGGAGGTGATTCTGCCCCTCTACTCTGCTCTTGTGAGACCCCCATCTGGAATACTCCGTCCAGCTCTGGAGCCCCCAGCATAAGAAGGGTGTGGACCAATTGGAGAGGGTCCAGAGGAGGGCCACGAAGGATGATAAGAGGGCTGGAGCACCTCTCCTATGAGGACAGGCTGAGAGAGCTGGGGCTGTTCAGCCTGGAGAAGAGAAGGCTCCGGGGAGACCTTATAGCAGACTTCCAGTACCTAAAGGGGGCCTACAGGAAAGACGGGGAGAAGCACTTCAGCAAGGCCTGTTGTGATAGGACAAGGGGTAATAGTTTCAGAACAGAGGGAGGTAGATTTAGACTGGATATAAGGAAAAAATTTTTTACACTGAGGGTGGTGATGCACTGGCATAGGCTGCCCAGAGAGGTGGTGGATGCCCCATCCCTGGAAACATTCAAGGCCAGGTTGGATGGAGATCTGAGCAACTTGATCTGGTTAGAGATGTCCCTGCTCCTTGCAGGGGGATTGGACTGGATGACCTTTAAAGGTCCCTTCCAACCCTAACCATTCTATGATTCTATGACTGGAGCCTGCTAGATCAACTGATCATTTCCTTCCTTAGCCTCTAAACATCATAAGTCACTGCTCTTGAGCCCTAGTGACATGAGGAAAATTAAAACTTGGGAAATTATTGTAGTGGGAGAGAATCACTGTGTGAAAAGTTTTCCTCAGAAATCCCATCATCACAGGATGAATCACAGCTCACGTCAATTCTAGCTATAGCAGCCATGAGATGTTCCTTTGAGAAGTGGAGAGCTGAGGATTAAATGCATGGAGAAGCAGCATACAAACCTTTGACTTCACTAGCAGGAAAACCTGAGGGCATTGTACCATGGTGTGCTAGGCAGGATTTTGAGGTCAGGAGGTACTGTGATGGGACGTTGCTCCCTGAGCATGCCTACAGTCCCTTTGAAGATCTCTTGGGTTTGTTTCCCTTGCACATACACGCTATTGAAGATATTTGAAAAGTGTTTCTTCATCCTAACAAGAAACACTTCTCATGTTTGAAAATGGGAATGTTTCATCCTTTCCTCCAAGTATCTGTAATCTGGTCTGTGCTTGTTCACGTTAATGGCTGAAAGTAGGGACTACTTACACTGCTTGCAGTCAATCACATCTTCTGTAAGCTGTTTTAAACTTAGTCTTTTAGTTCTCCTCTTTCTGAGTTCTCATAAATCCTGCAATTCTTATAATTTTCCCTGGTACCTTGCTGCTTCAGGCTTAAATTATCCTACTGTTGATGTACGATGTATGTGTATACTTGGGTTGTGTTACACTGTTGTTCACTTAAATTTTATGTTCTGGTACATTTCAAGGCAAATAATTTCAAACCAAGGAATGTTAAGCTGAAATCTGAGACTGGTACTTTAAAAAAAAACCCCAAAACATTAGGAGTCAGTGGCGGTTCTGAAATGTGTGGGTTTTTTTCAAAATAGAAAATGTATCAAAGTGGATTATGCCCTTGGGGGAAAATTATTTTTGGCAATTTGTTTTTTGCCAGCTCACCAGAAAGCTTTCAAACAAATATCATCTATTTCAAAAGAAGAAAGCTTGAGAGACGGAGATCAGGGGCATCAGTGAACCTTTCTAGAACAGCACTAAACAGTATTGGTGGGAGTTACAAAATCTTGTCCTAATTGGCTTGCCAAGGCTTCAGCTAACGCAGTAGAGAAAACTTACTTTCATTGGGAAAGTGGGCATAGCACTTCATTAATACTTAAAAGGAAAGTGAGTCTGTTGATGAACTGTAGGTTGGAGTGGAAGGGCTGTCGTTTCTGTAGCTGCAGAAACCATGAAACCATCTGTGCGTTATGAAGTAAGGTACACACTGGCTGAATACCAATATTGTCTAAGCTGCTGATGTCCTTAATTTGTAACGGTTACACTGGCAGAAGGATCTGTTGACATTCACCATGACTTGTATTTTTTTACACTGTATTATGAATGTGGAGGCAGAGCCACAACGCTGCCGTCCTTGCTGATTGCTGACATATTAAAATGGAAGTCAAGAGGTGCATGGGCATTTCCAGCACCTTCTCTTGAAATGCCACCCCGTTTAACTTGATGTCAAGAGTAGGCCAAACACAACTAGACGAATCTGCCCCACTGTTGCCCTGTGGCAGTTACATAGCAGTCAGAAAGTCATGCGTGTAAGTCACTCTCATTTTGTTAGACATGAAGGTTTCTTAGGAGGTGAAATCTTCACTTATGCCAAGTTCATCACTTGCTTAAGTTATCTGCTGAGCTGCAGTTTTCTGTAACTGTACTGTCTTTGTTAATTTGAAACTCTGCCTCTTAGCAGAGATATAGATTTCCTGTCGAAGTTGGTATTATATATTCAGAACTCACCTTTCTTCTGGATGATTCACAAATTCTTCTGTGCAAAACAATCTCTTCAAGGATGTCGTCATTTTATGCTATAACTGGCATGTTTTGGATGAAATAGGTTTCAGGGGAAAAAAAAAATAATACAGATTATCCTGTGCTTTATCATCTTGAGGAAATGGACGATTTCAATGAGAAATGTAGAGGCAAGAAAAAATGGGTCTATGCTGTTTGCCAGTTTGCCTACAAATTTTTGATTGTATGTTCAGTTGCTATCTGATCTCAGACGTACAGATGTAAGTTTAATGTTTAAGTAAAGGACTTTTCACCATAGCAAAATGATGGAGTAAAATTCCTATAACTAAATACCTCCTGAAATATTTCACTTGACACTGAATTTGCATTATAATGGTGAAAAATGTTGCTTAGAAATCTACAATGCAAAGGCAAATCTGTTAACTGCATGCATTTTACCAAAGGTCATTTCAGGGTCTGACTGCAGGAAATATCAGCCACTTCCCCCTAAACAAGAGCAGACTTATTAAAGCATATAAACCCAGTGGTCTGAAGCAAGTCTCTCTCCCTCAGAATTCGGTGATGCAGTTTTTAATCCATGCTTGGCAAAAGTTGTTAGCTTTAACTGCAATGTAACCTGCTTGTAATGAGCTTTATTTTAAGTCAAGTAGCCAAAAAAAAAAAAAAAAAAAAAAAAAAGAGTAGTTTGTATTCGAAAAATCCTGTTGAGTTAAAAAGACCTGTCAGGAGCTGGCTGCTTTCAAAAAATTTAATTTTTCAAACAAATTATTTGGAATGGTAACTGAACTAACTATGACTTTCTCATTGCTGCGATTTCTTCCTTTTTTGTTCTGAAATATTTCACTTGTACTGTAAAGTGAAAACTGGGATGGTATATTTTCATACACAGTGTGTTTTTAAATTATGAAGAGCAGGAATAAGCAGAAGTAAGTACTTCAAGAAATCTGTGCTGATATTTATGACTCTCAGAATTTTTATTCTCAGGCATTTTTTGAGACCTGAAAGTTGAAGAAAAATTTGTAAATCTTAGAATGTCTCCCAAATAAAACCTCTATTTTTCACACTGGTTTAATCACAAGCTTCTGCTACATCATGGAAATATTGGAAAGACTTCCTGCTTTATTATATAGGGAATATCTGTTTTAGTCAAATTGTTTCCTGCACATACTATTTTCAGCTCTGCACGCAGTGACTGAGGGCAGACTTACCAGCATCAGCCAAGACCACTGAGGATTGTGACCCCATCTGTCTGTATTTTCTAGTAGGTTACACAGAAAGTAATGGACAAAATGACACCAAACCACAGTCCATCTTCCCTGACCTCATCATTGCTGTAACTTCATCCAGTCTGAATATAATATTCCCACCTGGATGAGTTGCATACCTTTTTTACAGTGGTTGTTAGTTTTGTCTAGAACTTTAAGATCCCCCGAACCAATACAGAGAAAAGTGGAAATATGATGGCAAATCCAGTCATGATTCAGTGAAGAAAAATTTCAAACGCTTCCTTTCTGTTTCAGTGAACTTTTGAGAACTGTTGTGGGGCTGATAGGTATATATTATTTAATTAAAGTTAATTTTTACAGTAGCATATTTGTGTCCAAATCAAGAATAAGGGCTGTACACATTAGATCCTTTGCACACAAAGTGAAGTTTTCCCTGTATCTTTCCCAGTCCTGTCAGATGTGTATGCTAGTGTGTTGCTTTTTTATATACCATGATTTCAATTGGTCTGTCTTTAGTTGTGTTGTTACCTTTATGTTCTGGTCCCTGTTTCCTTTCACTTTTCCCTAAATAGCAAATATCATATTATTTGTTTATATAGTTAAAAATTCAGAATTTAGCCTGAGGCTTTTAGATGAAAATACTGTTTTTAATAGGAGCTTCCTAAATAAATTTTAATTTCTGTCCATGTTGCCATAAACCAATGTGCAAATACCTAGAATTGCTGACTGTTAGGGACTTTGGTGTAGTTTGCATTGGTTATGTGTGTGATGGGTAGCGACTTCTCGACTTGTTTGCTGTATAATCGCACTGAGTTACGTTCCTTTGAAAAGGAGGTGACCAGGCAGCAGAGAAAATATTTGCCTATTTTCCTTGGCTAGCTGCTGCAGTTTCAGCTCCCTGGGGCCTCGGAAAGGAGGCTGTTCCCGCAAGAGCAGCTTTTGGTGGCTGGTGGGAGAAGCCTGTGGAGCACAGGGTAGGTCAGGGAGTCTCAGCCAGCAGCCTGCCAGAGACTGAGACCATGGTGCAAAGAGCAAACCCAGTCTTGAAAGAAATGGAAAAAGGATGACTTCTCCTTGGGGAACTCATGATGAAGGAGCTAATCATCACCCAACTAAAGGCTGGGCTGGATCAAGCCTGACTGCAAGGACATAACTGATAGGGAAGAGAATTTTTTCTATGCCCCTTTTATTTCTTACTGTGACTTACCCTGGGCTCTGTCTCTTAAAATATCCTTAGTTATTCCTAACTCCTCTGGAGTTTTATAAGCTTTTTATAAGCTCTTTCAGAGTCTCAGGGAGTGCTTGTTGTTAAGGAGAGATGTGTGAGTAGATCCTCTTAAGAGCTCTCACCTACTTCTGTTATCGTGCTGTGTCGCAGTGGCTGGGTGGCAGTAGTGTCTGGTGTGAAAGAGGGGCCTGAGCATTGTTAAAGGCACCCACCCACGAGTGTGTGCTGAGGGGCCCTCACGGTATCAGACAATGTCAGAGGACATCCCATCTACACCCTCTCCAAATCCCATGTACTTGTCAAACCTGTTCCCTTTGGTTAACCCAGCTTTTTTTCTGCCTGAAACAAGTACTCTTCCAGAAAAGTGAGACCTTCCTCATTTGGTAACAGTTGTCAGAGAGATGGTGGCAAGCAGCAGAGTGCTGAGAGCCCTAGATGAAATATCCTCTCTCGTGATAGCAGGAGCTAGAAGAGGATTCTTGCTAGAAAGCCTAATGCACCATAAAGCATATCTATCAGAGTAGAAACCACCTGGGTATTTACAAAACACCTGCAAATAAAACAATGGTACAAAACAAAAGTATGTCTGCATCACAGAGTTGTCACATATTTTTGACTGCTTCTGTGTAGAAGATGACCAGGACTAGTGTGAATGTGAATCAGTAGTAGGTCAAACAGGTTCAGAATAAGAGGCAGCCTGCCGTGATTTTGCAAGTTTGAACTGAAGCAAAATGCCGTGCTTTTGCACTATGAGTGACTCCTTTGTTTGCTGTCAGGCCTTGCACTTCCATGCTCAATCAACTCACTCAAATTAAATAAAATATTTAAATGAGTGGTTAATAAGTCATTCAAGTGTTGACTTAGCAGAATCTTTTACCTTGCCCTTTTTAACAAACTGTCATACTGATGTTCCTGGGTTTGACACCTTGACGACAAGTAATTCCAGAAGATACTATGCAAGTTCAGGGACCTTGCAGCACTTAAGTTTCTGTTGGTGTGTTATAAATAGAGCAATTCCTAGTACTAAATAGCTCTAATGTGAAATACTGCAGAATTGAATTCACCCCAACACACGCAATTGTAGTTCATTGACGTCAGGGGATCTGCGTGAACGTAGCTGCAGGGCAAGCTTTAGACATAGGCGAGGTCTAGAGTTGCCCAGGGCAGTGGACCACCTTCCCTGTCCTGGGGGGGACATGGAGGAGAGCTGTGAGAGCAGCACACAGGGATGTGCCCCTCATCCCTGCCCACCAGTGCTCAGGGAGGGCTTGGTGTGCACGGACTAGGTCATGCCTGCAGTACCAATTCCTCCTCCCCTCGTATGCAGCTGGCATTGGCAGAGTCCATCATGCGGTGGGAGGGGGACTCTGTTAACTTGGGTGCTGGTTGGGGAAGGATTGAATGTCTGGAAGGGGCCAGGGAAAGAAAAATGGATCTGTAGGAGAAGCTGGGCTGTAGGAAACCAAAAAGATTCTTTTGTCCTGCTTGCACTCATAGATCTCTTGAAATCTTTATCTTTATCCTTCTCTGAGAGATTACAGAGATCAGTCTGTTCTGAGTATCAAAGAGACAATAACAAGGTATCTTTCATCAAGTGCTTACACAGTGTGGAGGGAAAACTGCTGAAAATTAAAGAGTTTTTATATTTGTTAAAGAAAGACCTTTCTGCACCACAGAATGAAGGTATGATGGCAGCATGTGTTGATACTGCTGGACTAGAATCCAGCATTAATTGGAGTACAAGTAATGCTTGTGCCTTCTTTTTTATGGTGTAGATGTATCAGGCAGTGTACCAGAAAGGTTGCCTCCAGTTTCTATCAATTTGTCTAGAAAACAAGCTTTGCCTGGATGCATTGTAAGATAAAACAAAATCTACTCTCTGGAAGATGGATGCCTGTCCTGGTGTTGGCTGGGATGGAGCTAGTTTTCTTCCCAGTAAATGCTGTGTTTTGGATTTAGTATGGGATTTGCTAGGTGAGGAACATTGATAATACACTGGTGTTATGAGTTGTTGCTAAGAGATCAAGGACTTTTTCAGCTTCCTGGATTTTGCTAATGTGCAGGTGCAAGCAGCTGGCAGGGGTATGGCCAGTACAGCCGATCCAAACTGGCCAAAGGAAGTATTCCATACCATAGATGTCGTGCTCAGTATATAAGGGAGGTTGACCGGTGGGCAACTCTTGCTCTTCTTCTTGCTGCTCAGGATTGTTCAGAGATTGGTCTTGGTTCTGTTCCATGATCACTGCACGGGACCGACTGTATTGATCATTGGGTGGTGAGAAAATATGTGCATATATATCTTATTATCCTTATAAATTATTATTTATATATTGTTACTATCTTTTTCTTTGCTGTCCTATAAATTGTCTTTATCCCAACCCATGAATTTTCCTTTCTTTCTGATTCTCTCCCCCATTCCCCCCGGGGAAGGGGAGGGTGAGCGAGTGGCTGCGTGGTACTTAGTTACTGGCTGGGGTTAAACCATGACAATGCCAAAGAACACTGAATATGAGGCACACATTTTAATTAACTGCTAGAGTAATTTACTGAGGAAAGAGATTTGTTGATCACTATTTCAGTTTTCAAATAAGAATCTTTTTTCTAAGAGATGTGTTTTTAATTTAGCTGTGTTTTATTGCTTTTGGAATAGAAATTGCTGGGGAGCTTTCCATCTACTCTCAAGCGGATCTGGTTAAGTGATTGCCAGAGTTTTTCCCGCCCTTAAAAAACTTTGGATATCTCTGGATGTCCTGTATGCCTTCAAATTTTCTGCTTTTGCTTGAGTTAAGAATTGTTAAGACCTCCTGCTCATGTATTACTGGCTAAAATTAGAAGAAAAAGGATGACATGTGTAACGAGGTATTCTATTTCATTTGAAATCTTTTTGTTCACTTTCTGTTGGAGAGGCAGCTCCTAGTTTAGGTAACGAGTTGAGCTTCTCAGTTAAAACCAGAACTTTTTGATCTTTCTACATCAGGAATAAAAACTAATAGGATCAGTTTTTACATCTCTGACCTCTTTGGTTCCCCATGGCCGAACTTGTATTTCCAAAATCTCTTTCTCGTGCAACTATGGATGTGGATGGCTAGAAAAAAAGATGCTAATACCTGGCTGATGATGTCATCTAGACTTACCCAGAGCAATCTCTGGTATTGATATCATTGAAACAATTGAGATTATTTCAGTAGTACTTCTTTCTTGTTCTGCTCCTGCAGAATGATTCCAGTTGCAGGTTAAGTGGCTAGTACAGGTGATGCATTAATAGGTTATTGAACAGGGATTGCTGCTGCTCAGACCATTTATTTCATATAGACTGCTTCAATTGTGTAATCTCTAAGCTTTCTTATTGATTAGCTTAGAAGCAGTAATTTCCCAATAGATTATAGGAACTAGTATGTAATGAATGTTTCTGACATTAAAAAGACTTATTCATGGAAAGCATCTCTCTTACATACTATCTAGAATAAAATGTGGATATTATATATTACAGATACACCTGCTTGTCAGCTTGTAATAAATAAGAAAAAATATTTAATTCATGTCCTGTCACTCTTATCTGCATAAGTTTGCTTAAACTTACATAAAAGTTTGTCTCTATATGCTCTAAACAAACTTGACTTGTTTAAGGTGAATCATCTTTTACTGGGCCAAAACAAAACAAAAAAAAAAAAAGATGTCTTCAATTTATTCTTATAAGCAATAGAAATTCAAATTATTTTTGTATTATTCTGTGAAAAAGACCTGGATTTGGATGGATTTGAGAAGAGAAGCCTGATATATATTAGTTACTCTTTGTAAGCTGGTGGTACTATTGCATATGGATTTTGCTGATAGGTAGCTTTGATTTTTCTGGGTCGCATGGATTGCCTTTTTATGAATTCTGTTTTGAATTTTTGAGGTGAGTGAGCCTGCAAGGGTTTTCAAATCTGTGACTAGAAGCTTTTCCAAACAGTTTTCTTCTCAGCTGGAGAAAATTGTGCAACATTATTACAAAGTCTTACTGGCAAGGCATTTCGGTCAGTACAGCATGATTTTCTTCTACTTTTAAAGATCATTTTTTCACCAGATGGGAGCAGACTTGTCATTTGAATCTTCCTAGCTCTTTTGGAAATCCCAAGGCAGCTATTATACAAACTCAGGGATGCACAGCTCACATGCACTTGGTTAGCTATTAGAGACTTCTGGTTTTTTGACTTCTCCCACCTCTATGAGGCTCTCCAGGTTATCTCTGTATGTGACGAGGGGGCACGTTCAAGCTGCCTGCCTGCCTGTGTGCCCAGCAGTTTGGCTGTCCACACCTACAGCAGGTGAAGGCTAATGTGACCTGGAGTAGTAACTACATCTAACAAAGTGAAAATGGATGACAATAGGAATGTAATTTAATAGCCATTGCCTTGTATGGCCAGTGGATGCTGCTACATCACCATTGCACGACTAGAGCCCAAAATATTGGGAAGTTTCATGTTCATTGCGGTTTTGCACTGGTGAAGATCTGAATAGTGAGTGTGTTTGGCACAAGGAGGTAGAACAGCCACTATGCTGTAACCGGTTCGTAGGATTCCTCTGCACAAAGTTCACCCAACATATGATATTTAAAAGCACAACAGTATTTATTGCTCTATTATAGCCTTGCATAAGCAGATACTAGCATAAGCAGTTACAGTTCCTAGCATGAGCAGTTACTACTGTATTGTTTTCCCTTTATAAGAGTCTTACCACCCTGACTAAGCCGGACACACCGCTGAGCAGGAGGATGATGATCAGCGGGGTCAGAGCAGAGAAGGGAGGCAGGCACAGCACCTTCAGGGCGTCCCCTGTTGTTCGTAGAGGCTGCTCTGGGTCCTTTCTCTCCCTCTCTGCTCCGAGCCGCCTCTGTTTATCCCCTCAGCAGATTCAGTGGCAGAGTACTGACCAGGCGTTGGTGCAGGCGTGGCCAGTGCACACAACAAGGCCTGCCAAGTACGTGCCCTGCTGGCTAACAGCAGTTCCCAGATAGCAGCAACATCCTGCTCAATAACAACCCTCCTAGCTCCCCTCTCCCAGATAACAACCCTCCTAGCTCCCCTCTCCAAGGTCACGTTCTCACAGCTGTGTGCAGCTTGAAATTTCCCCCAGTGGCCCTACACAGACCATCACTGAAATCCCTCACACATATGCGTGCCACATACAGCTGTGCTGTGGAACAATTGTGCATTGCATTGAGGGTTGCACTGGTATTGGCAGTGGCTGTGGTTTAGTGACTGTGTACCTGCGGTTGCCATCCTGGTTCAGCTGTCGGTTTGCTCTCTGTCCCCACGCAGCTGCCTAGACAGGCACAGTCCTCTGGATCCCTTCTGTGCGGTCGTTTTCACAGCTGCTCGAAGCAGAGGTTTGAGGGAAATGTTGGAGAGGGTTTCTGAGGCAGGATAGACAGTGCAGGTCTTTTGATTTACCTGTGAAGCATGACTATTTTGCTGTGTATTTCCAAAATGAAGGTGAGGCTGAATGGGCTGTTGTTACACTTAGTACACTGACAGCTTTCACTTGAAAGACTGAACCTCTGCCACACATCTCGTATTCCTCAGTCTCTCTCATCTCCCTTACTGCTTATTAACAATTTTGTTAGTGCGTTTCCCGACAAATAGACTTCAGGGTACTGTGTTCTTAACCATGTGAGGAAACTGGTTTTAGGGTTTTTATGTATCAAAAATATCTCAATGGGTTTTCTTATAACAGTCACCTTTTGCAAGAGACTAGAATGAGAAGTTGTCATCTAAGAAAAAAAGTCTACATTCTCCCCGAATCATTTGTAATAATTCGGTGTGGTAGAAACCACTGTGTAGCTATAGCTTCACAAAAAAGACCATATTTGTAATCTAACAGTTCCTGGTGTGGGGCTTGTATTCGTTTTTGTAAAAGCAAGGGTTGACAACTAAGCAAGAGATTCCTCCATTGATAATGTAGATGGGTGCTTACAGTCAACCATCTCAGTCTGACTTTGCGGATTGGTTTGTGTGTGCCACTTAGTTTGCAGATCTGTTAATGAGCTGAGACAGCTTTGGATACAGCAACAAGTGTTACATATATTTACATACAATATATTTCTAATAGCGAATACTGTGACTGTTTATTGAGCTGACACTTGTTTATATAATAAATGCCAAATGTGCTCTCAGGTTATTGACTGTTCCAGGTTGTGTGTATGTCAAATACTGCATAGGCTTTGTAGCCAGCTAGAGGAGGTGCAGTGCAGTCTGTTGCTACGCTTTGGGCACTGCTGGGGAGAGGGCATCTGTGATTTCTCATTTGGCCACTGAAATGTCAGTGGTGGTGTGCTTTGCTGCTGACCTGTTCTGGTATTATGCTGTATTTTTTACAGTGGTCTAGACAGGTCCTGGACTGGCTTGGAAGGGGCAGGGGCTGGAGGAATGCCAACACCGGACCTGTTAGGGACAAATTAATAGGGTAAAAATGTAAATTCAAAAGGAAGTTTGGAGTATGTCAGTGAACGTGTATATAGGACAGCCTGCCTATCGATTTCATGAAGCAGAAATGCTGCTTCTTGCTGCTATACTCTTTCCTGCATCTGTCTTAAAATAAATGGGTGACTTTGTGTTACATCGTCCCAATGCTGTTACCAATGGCACAGATTGTACTTCTTTGTAATTGTCACAAGGTGAAGGTCTGTATTCATGGCTTATGTTTCCTAAAATGAGCGTGTTAAAATATACTTTGCTTGAATTTGCACTGTCTGTGTAAAAGACTATTGTGTGCAGAAGTAAACGTTAACTTAAGGAAACGTGGTTTTGTATCTTGGCATTCCAGTGACTTGCATGTTAATTACAAGCAACTCATAAATGCAGTGGTGATCTTCCCAGCTGTTGACCTGTAAATGCATGGCATCTGAGAAGCAAGCTGTGTTAATTTGGACCTGACAAGCACTGTAAAGGCTGTGCAGGCCAAATTCTGCCTTCATCTATTTGTAAGATGCTTGCAGAAAATGCATTTGGTAAAATCATAATGGAGATGAGAGTTTGGCCTTGTAGTGAGAATTGCTTAATGCTGCTGCTGTTGCTGACTCTTACAACGGGACACAATCTCTTGTCATTGCTGCGTTGCCTCTGCAAGCAAATAGAAGTATTCCTGGTGCTGGTTTTAAAGGTACGAAGTAATTAGTTTTGTCATGACAATGAAAAGCTGGAGAAGTTCCTACTGAAAAGGGAGGAATCATATTATTTTTTTTCTTTTTTTTTTTTAAAGTAACCTAGACATTAAGCAGGTGAAATATTTCCTGTGTTTGTTACTGCAGAGTATTGTAATCTCTTTGGACTTTAGCACGTAAAGTGTAAACACGTGCTGGCTGGCTGGATGAAAAGATAATGTGGGAGAGAGCATTAGTGATCTTGGTCATCCTGAAGGGCATTTCTGTACCTGTTGCACACTGAGTCTTAGGTATGTATAAGCAGGCAGCCTCCTGAGTATGAGAGGGTTGAACTAGACTAAAGGAATATGATCTCACATCCTAACAATCAATGGGACTGGATCTTTTCCTTCATCCCCTCCTTACTGTGAAGAAGGGTGTCTCCACTCCCAGTGCCTTTATCCTGAGGTCCCCTTTCCCTGAGGTGACCTGGATGAAGAAGGAACTTTACCTAAAACTTCAGACATTCACATACGGATCTTTCAGCAAACCCAGACTACTGAAACACAGCTGGAAAGGTGTGAAACTAAACCATACCTCTGCAGCAACACATCCAGACTGATCCCAAGTGAAAGCTGAGGTGTTTGATGCCCTCTGAGATTCTGTAACCCGCTGTTCTAAGTGTCTCAGTTACAAAGAAGTCCACCTATATTGCGAGAGAGGTCCAGAGCACAGTCCTGATGCTCCCCTGTTTACAGGTCACTCTCCCTGTCTTTTTGGCAAGTTTTTTTAGCTTTTGTCTGGGTCTTTTTTTTTTTTAAAAAAAAAAAAAAAATCAGATCTTGAAAAATTATTGTTCTCTTCTATAATATCCAAGCCATTTCACCTAAGTTTGGAGAATGGTGGTTTAGGTGAAGGCAGCACTATTCTGTGTTACTGGAAACTGGGGAAGGTGCTATTTTTCCTTGATTTCATTTGAGTGGTGTAGCTGTCCAGAGCAATGGCAAATGATGTATGCAATAGAAACTGTAGTGTTATGTCCTTCTACAAAGGTGTAGGGACCTGTAAACACCCCATTTTGCCAGGCATGTAGTGAAGAGTGGACTTGTTGCTGTGCTTTGTGAGCACTGACTCTCATTACACGCTTCATAACCTTCACACCTAATTCATAGGATCCACGTTCTCCCTGCATTGGAAAGATGGGAGAGTTTTCTGGAGTTGTGGATTAATTGCAAAACAACCCTTGAAACAATAAATCTAACAACAGCCAAGAATAAATAATGTCTTTGGGCTACTTGCTCAAGGATCATGCACTACTTCAGGCATACTCGTAGCTGTTGCTCATAGCAATCATTGTATCACAGCTCTCAGTGGACACAGCAGTGCCCAGAACCTGGAACTTCTCACTCTTGTGACAAGATGTTGAATCTAATTAGAAGAACTTTTGTTTTTGTTTATCCATTGTGAAAGGAGGTAGAGGAATGAAAAGCAAGTGTACACCTGTGTGATCCTGGAATGGCAAGCAGGAACTCTTCTCCTCTGGACATTCCAGTGTCTTTATTTTCACCTTGGGAGAGCAGCCTTGTGAAACAGGTAGGGACTGGGGAAGCTGTCTCCTGTGTTAGTCAAAGCCCAGTTTTGTTCTAAGTCCAAAGTCCAGCTGGTTGTTATAAGCAGCTGCAATGTGAAGTTCAAAAAAATTGCCCTTTAGGGATTTCAGACTTTGTATTTAGTGTAAAACAGGAGCTGCGGGGAGAGGCTTGGTATTTATTCATACAGAGGTTTTCCACCACTGGGTGTACTTGAGACTTAGCCTGAGCAAATTTGTATGCAGTCCCACACCGTAACACCAACAAAATTCTTTAGGCTGTTGTGTTAACACAGTTCTCATCAACCACCGCCACTTTTCTTGATGATGTTCAAATAGCCTATTCACATGCGGGGCCTTCAGCTGGGAGAACAACAACAGTAAAGTAAGTTAAAAAATATTTTTTCATTTTTAGTCAGGGAGAAGGTGGAAAGGATGAGAGAGGTTGAAGTATTCTAGGTTGGCAGAAACTTAGCAGGAACCTGTGGAAAGAAGAGAGGAGGATGTGGATTGAAGAAACTGGAGCCCTGAGGGCAATCCTCTAAAAATATATTAGAACAGCACTGTCACTAGTATTATTCGCAAGACACACAAGTCCCACACTCTTAATTGAAAAGTGCCAGGGGTAAGGTGCTCACCTTGAAATTAATTATCTACTCTAAAATAAATTATTTCATTTGCTACTGCTAAGGACTTATTTTAAACTGAAGTAGGAGTTAGAGCCTGAAATACCGTTTTCTTGTTATTCTGAGAGAGTTCTCTCAAAGTGAATAGTAAAGTCTAGCTAATAAGGCCTGGTTGATTTAGGCTACGTATTTATGATTTAGCAATTATTTAGTGCCTCTGAGTTTGATAGTATTCCTCCTCTCACCCCAAAATATTGCAAGATGGGAAGTTGAGTCATAACTCTAGTTTGAAGTACCTGTCTAAATGATACACCTGTATGTATTTATCATTACATGTATCTTTGGGCACTACATTGGTTCAGGGGGCTACTTTAGAGACCTTGTCCTGAAGTGGCTGCTGTCTAACTAAATAAAAGAAGCAGAAAGAGGAGAGAACTATCATTTCTCAGAACAGAGTGTGAACTGAAGCATTAAAAAATTCAGTGACTTACATAAAGTCATGTGCAGAATCCTATACACACACAAGATTTGTTGAATATTGTTATTGATTACTACATTTTTTCCTGATTATTATAAAATGAGAGAAGCATTTGTGCTATGATTAGGAATTTGATATCCAGTCCTTGAAGTTCAGTACAAATAGCTGACACAGTAGAAAGAAGAAACAGGACAATTTACTAACAGGACAGAAAAAGGCTCTTCTCTGTCTGTTGAAAGCTGAACCCTAGGGGACATAGTGATAATTCTTGAGTAATTCATATCAATCTGTTGCAGAGGAGGAAAGAAAGAGAAATTGAAGACTGGGAGGGGCACCAGGGTGTTACAGCTTTAAGGGCTACTTTACTTATCTCCAGGGCTCACATTTAATCCAGAGTTCAGTTCAGCAGCTTGCAAATCAATGTCTCTGTTCCCAATTCACCTTCAGACTCTTAGGCATATCTTCATTAATCCTGTGCTTCGGGAATAAGGCAGCCATGAGTGTCTGGAGACATCCACCTGTAGCACAAACAGAGTATTGCTCTAACTTCTTCTGGGATCTATTTGCATGGTTACCTTAGTCACACAAAACAGGAGCTGAGCGAGCAGCGAGCTGAGGGACCCTTCTCCAGCTCTGCAGCTTCCTTGCACTGTTAGGAGCAGTGGCACTCATCTAGCAGGTTGCTATTGAGAGGGGCAAAGTAATTGGCTTGCTCAAACTGATAAATACTTCATGCTTCCTAAGCTGTGCAGTAGCAACAGGAATTAGTCTTGCCTTTTCTTGCCTTCCCTTCAGACTTGTCAGAATGCAGAAAGGTAACCGCCCCAGCAAAAGTGGTGGATGGTGAGACAGGCTGCTCTGGGCTTGGTGGGGGGACCAAAACCTGACAGCATCCAGCCATGAGCTCAGCAAGGATGGGGGCTGTGGCAAACCACTGAACACTGAGCATCCTTGATGTTTTTTCTACACCCCTATTGCTTAGACAAGGAGATTAACAGCAACACTTAAAAGTTGAAGGAAACGGAATGACTTGGTGTTCTCTCTAGCTTTTCCCGTGTCTCATTTCAGTATTTAATCTGCAAATCCAAAGTATGGTTTGTTTTTTATTTTTTTCCTGCTCTTCTTTCTCTTGGTGGTGTCAATGGTGTGGCAGTGTCTGACTATGCTAAAAAAACCAAAGAAACAAAAATCCTGACTCATTCTGGGAGGAAGGGGGATGACGGCTGCTTGATTTCACCAGTGGGAGCTCATCAATCCTTAGTCCTGTCAACCTGAGACAGAAGGGACCACGCAGCTCTTTTAGGAACATGGAAGTCATGTAATCCATCATCTGGATACCAGATATTGGGTTGCTGAAAAGAGTTGATTACTGGTCCAGAACTTACTAAATTCAGTGGTAGTGTTTCTTTCACCTCAGCAATCCCTAGGTCATGGTCCTCCCTGTATCAGCACATTTAGGAACAAAGCCTGTTCCTGAGACTGAATTACAAGTCTCAGTGCAATATGTTTCCTCAATTCTAAGGGTCATTTCTCCCCAACTCACTACACTTCATTTTCTTTGCGAGTTGTTCGTGGTAGGATGAAGTTATTCTTTAAGGCCACCTTCATGAGCAACTTCAAGCTGCGCTCACTAGAAGTTACCAGGCAAGCCTGTGTCCTGTGACTGCTTTATACTTCAACATCAGTCCTCAGTGTGTCCTTTGAAATATGTTTTTATGCAGAAATTTCTAATATTCTTGAAAGCTGACAGGCAGCCCTGCAAAGACCTGATTTTGTGGGATGTAGATTGCATCAGGTAAAGGCTGAATAAAGTTTCGGGCATTTTCTGTATTCTTTCTTCGAACAAGTGCTCCTTGTAGTTTGGCTCGTCTATACTCAGGTTACATGTTTCTTTAGCTTATACTCTCATCAAAAGATTTTGTGTAGTTTATGTAGTTTTTTCTGGAAAACAAAGCAATCACGTTTACTTAAAATACTTAAGTAAGTTCCTACATGCTTGCTTCCAAGGGCTTGAAGGTAAATAACTCTTGGCAGCACTTTCTAGAGCCTTGCCTATTCAGCAAAGGGTGGCTGTAGCAAGGGCTGTCTTTGGTGCTTGCTGGGCTGTGCAGGGCACCCGGGCTTGTCCATGGAGTGTGACAGGCTTTAGCACTGAGATCCCTGCAGGGGTATGTTAGTGTTGCACAGCAGAGTACTGCCTGGGGAGCAGGAACTCCATCTAAAATGAGCTGCAGATGAGCTACATCGTGCCACTTCTTAGCTAGTAAGCTTTATCCTATAGGTTATGGTACATATGTAAGGGATGTGTCAGTGGTCAGACACATAACAGGATTAAACACTGAGTAATGGATGTGTCTGTGTGGTTGGGTGCGGACATATACGTCCTTTCCCCCTGCTTAAAGCCAGTTGCATGCTGGTGTGGAGGCCTGGAGGCTGCGGAAGTTCAGTGTTGTGGCTGAGGTAACAGATCTGCCTCTCAGCAAGGCGTATGTATCGCCACTGGTGCAGTGCAGAGCAATGCAGCCGTACGGCCCCTGGGCGGGAGCTGCCTTGCCTCCATGAGGAGTGTGCGGAGAGAGAGATCGAGTGCGTCTGAGCTGGTCTGCACGTGCACACCCTCTGATTTCCCACATTGTGCCCTGGGTACTCATCAATGTGTGCTACGCTTTGGTCGGCTGTGCCATCCCTCTGGCTCTGGTGCAGGACACGCTGCGCTTCGGTTCGCTCAGGGGTGCCCACACTAGGAAATGTGTTTCCATCCTGTTGCCAAAACACCTAACACCTTAAGAACACTAACCTCGTATGCTTAGACCTCGCTGTGGAGGTATAGAAAAAGACAGCTGAATTAAATCTACCTCTCCATCCAGTTTATCTGCTAAAGAAAGAAAGAAAAAAAAGATTAAAAAATATCAACTTAGTTTTAGGAGAGTGAAGAAAGCAAGAACAGTCTATGTCCTGTGTTGTTGCTAATTTAAACAAGGTAATTGCAGTCACCATACAGTGAAAATAAAAATGACAGACTCATCAGTTTACATTTCAAATTAGAGTAAGGATTTTCTTCTTTTGTTAAAGGTTAAAAGGTATGACCAGTGGTATTTATAGGGAATCTCACATGTGTTTAGTGGAGTAATAGGAATGTGACTGACATAATTTTCAAATTATACAGTTTACCTCGGGGCAAGGAGTGTGAGAAAGGAAGCAGCAGGGAGCTGGCATAGTGGAAACTTATCAATACTTCTTTTCTGTGATGAAGCACAAATGTTCATTTAGTCCTACACATTTTTAATTGCTCATCCCAGGTTATAGGGGCTGGTGGGCTGGGGCACATCCTATTTGCAGCCTCATGATAAGCAGCTGTTTCCTTGGCGAATTCATTTCTGAAAGTGAGATAATCCAATTTGAATGGAGCTGCAGACACCCACTCATTCTGCCAAGCAAGGAAGAAAGCAAGGAGAAAAGAAAGATTTCTCTTTTCTTCCTTTGGACTCTGCCATGATTCAAGGACAGATAAAAATCTTGGCCTTGTTTCTCACCTTTTTGTTTGTGGCCCTTGATAGCTTTGTAAGCTTGGTTATTTTTGCTAGAAATTACAAACTCACTTCATTCTCCTTGGCATTGTTCTTGAATCTGCAAAACTGAGGCTGTGCCAACACGCAGGATTTTGATTCTAATCAGCAAGGAATGTAAGTAAGTGTTTGATTTTAAAGCATATTTTAAGCCCACCTGTATTCAGCAGAGCTCTCAAGCTATTCGTACAGAGGACTTGCAGTACCCAAGAGTGTGCAAAACTCCTCATCACATTGAGGATGTACGTGCATCTGGGTGCTGTACACCTCCAGGAGTCCATCTCTTATTTATCAGATGCCACAGTTGTTCAGCAATTTCACAATAAATTTTTGAAAGATTTTCACCTTCACTTTAGAAGAAAAAATACTTTTGTATTTCACTGTGACTTTTCTCCTAACTCCCTTCTCTATTTTTACATTTTCTTAAAGTGTTGCAATATGCTAGAACTCAGACGAATCTTTCTCTGGGCGCTGATATCTCTTAGGAACTGCCTGAACAGTATGGTGTGCAAACCACATTGCTCTTTTGTCTGCTTCCCTCAGGCCCTAATCCACCAGAGACTAATTGACAATCACTGAGTTGTCATGTTTTCTCCTCTCTGCTCTTCCACCCAGTGCTGTGCATGAGTGTAAACTGAGGTAGGAGTGAGTCTCAGCCTTGCACAGCATGAACTTGGGAATACCCAGTGAAGTGAGGAGCAAGCATGGACACGGCACTAAAGAACAGGCCAGAAGCAGCAAGTCTTTCTGGAAGGCAGGCAAATGAAATTCCTTTTTTTTTATGTGTCCCAGACAGGCTGTGTAATAGAGCAGGAGGGCAGGGGTGGCAGCTGGCCGGGCTCAGCTGCACTACGCTGTGAACAGAAGGAGCATAGGATCAAGGAACACTGACAAAATATTGAGGCTCACTCTGGGGAATCTAGACCCTGATAAAGAATAGTGTTTGAAAAATTTCTTATCTAACACCTGCTTTACTGTGTGATGACTTGCTGAAGAGGGACAGTAACTGCAGCAAGACCCATCTGAGACAGGCTCTGCCAAGTGAGCTGCAGAGATTTGCTCCTCCAGAGACCCATTTTGCAAGGAGGCACGCTGTAGGTCATCATCAGGGCACTGTGCTTATGGGTGCCTTCTCTCTGTGCTGGTAGTCTTTTCAGACTCTTTGTGGCCGTCATTCCTAAGTAACTTTTATCTCTCTGATTTTAATTTTATAAGCTCTAGTCTGTCACAGACACTTTTTTTTTTTATATTAAGAAAAGTAACATTTCACTCTCCCTGCAGCTGTGTACAGTATATTTACCATTAGATAACAACATCCTTAAGGCAGGATTCACCCAAGTCTGTATGTCTGTAAAATTATATCTCAGCCTCCCTAGAACGTGTTTCCACTATAAAAAAACCAGTTACCTCGGTAATATGAACCCATGTCAGGAGCAGTGTCTCTACAATAGAAAAATACATTTGTACTGCCTGCTCAACTAAGGAACCATCTACCTTAGAAAGAGTATCATTTCTGTATTTAGAAATATGCTTTTTTTTGTATCTATAAAGTACTTACTGGCTGTAATTGAGGAATCCTCTGTCTGGGGACTCCTTCTGGCACTGTGAGTGGGCCAGATTTCACGGCAGTAGGTTTCTCAGGTCTCTCCCAACTAACTTCTATCATTTGAAGGCTTCACATGGATGCTTTTGCAAGTTGTGTAGCAGTGGCAGTCCAAAGGTTAAATGGCTGCCTTTCAGCTTCTGCACAGCAGTTACATGGGACTAGATTTTCTCAGTGAGTCTCTAGGTACTCATAAATCAGAGAGTTCCCTTGCTCTGATTTCTTCCTTTTTCTGTAATCTTTCCAATGAAGCAAGTGACCTCTTCTCACTGGGATAGTACAGATGATGATATTTTTCCCCATAGCAAGCCACAAAACTTTTTTATTCTGTTCTTAGAAGGTTATTGTTGGGGGAAAAAAAATCCAAATGCCGTCTCATGAGAGAGAAAAGTGATAACTCACTGCTAATAGATTTATGACAAATCTTTGTTGCCCTCTGTATTCTGGTGGCCAACATCTCTGATTCATTTGGCTGAACATCTCATCCCAGCATTATTTCTTCATTTACTTCCTGAATTTCCTTCTGGAAATACTAGAGTTTCTTTTTGCGTACTAGAAAAGATTTAGGAGTTTATGTGCCTAAGGGAAGGACCATGACAAAAGGGCACTGAATAAAATGTCTGCCTTTAGCCAGCAGTTGCTGTGACTCTGTGGCATGCTGTGTGATCTGGCTGTGCTTCATTTATTATGCTCCCTACATAAATATTAGCAGATTTAATACTTAGTAGTTCATGGTTATGCTTCTTACAAGACATTTCTCAGTATCTGTCAGTGGGTGGTATCAAAGTGTGATGCACTAGACTGAGTCCAGTCAGTTTACAAGTGATATTTTTTTATGTTCAGCGCATCCCTTCCTCTCAGAGCATGATTAATCTGGTAACGGTGATGTCTATGACACTAGAAGGAGATTCTGAAAGAGAATATTGCTTCCTTGCCAGGTATGCCTAGAAGTTAGAACAGAGAGCAGAACTGGATTGGAATTAAGTCTATGGACTTAAGTTTGAGCCTGAGAAGAGTCTTTAAGGCTTTAGGCTGAATGGCTCCTAAGGTAATGAAAGATGTAAAACCTAAAATTCAGAGACCGAGGGAAAGAGAACTGCAGCCTGAGAGCTTGGGACTGGGATGTGCAGCCTTACAACAGCAGTGTGTGCTCATATTTGACAGTTAAGGACTGCCTGGAAGTGCAGGCTGGCATGGCCCAGGGTTGTCCCAGGTTCTGCAAGCTGGAAATTCTCTGAATAAGTGGATTTTTCTTGGGAAAAAGCATATTTGTCAAGTCTGACATGTTTCACAGAAATTTGCCAGTTTCGAGGAGCTTCTGACAAAGCACATACAGGAATTACTGGAAATGAACATGATTTGCTGCCATTAAAACCGGTGCGTTGCTCTACAGTAGGGGCTTCTGGAGTCTGCTCTGTGAGTGCCAGTGGTCTTGAGGTGGGTCTCACTGTTTTTATTGCTCTGGAGCTTTCAGGATCTAGAGATATCACTCTAGGGAATCTGCTCCAGGTCTTCCTGTCCTTTTTGCAGCACAAGGTGATCCATGCATTGCAGTTGGAAGACCTCTCAGAGGTCCCAGATGTCTGCTTTGCTAAATGCGGATGAGACTGCAGGAATTTAGGTAGGCTTTGGAAATTTGATGAGCAAGCTGTTTGTCAAGGGGCTGTCATTTTGCATTCAGTGACCAAAAGTTTACAGATTTGGGTGCTGGGAGCAGAGTATAGACTAGAGGCCTATGTTGCAGGAGGCATGATGGGAAAGCTGTCAGGGGTCAGCAGGTTCCTGCTAAAATGCAGGATGGATGTGACCCACCCAGAAGTCACCAGGACTGGAAAGGCAGGGGCATAAGCCAATGTTTTTGACTTGGTGGAGGAATTACAAGGCACCTTGGCATTAACATCCAAAGGCAACACACATTGCCTGGGAGTACTTTCCTCTTTAAAAGGAGAGGAAATAATGGGCATGATGGTAAATCATTCTATGTCTCTCCTGATTCAAGGCAGCCCTAGATCACTTAATTGAAATAATTGTCAAATGTCGAAAATAGTCCATGACAAGTAACAGATCACAGAATTAACAATATTTGCTGAAAAAATCGTAGAGACTGGAGCTTCTAAGATTTCTTTACATTACTTTTGCAGCTCGAAGAAAGAACAAAATAACCTTTCTGAGAAATAATTATTATTTAAGGGACAGAACTTTTCATGAACTGATCCTTTAGTGTAATAGCAACTTTAAAAAGAGGTCACAGCCCTCAGTCTTCAGAATTTAGCAGCTCTCAAGCTGAAAGCTCTGTTAATCCAGAGAATAAGAGAAAGCCGATCAGTTTTCTCAAGCTTTAATACTCCGAACTGCTGCCAGGCAAGTAAATTGATCTCAGAAAGGAAGGAACAACAGAATTTGAAAGCGCAATAAAAAATAAGATGTGATCATAAAACACAACATAAAAACATATGTTTAATGCATTTTTATTTTTTATTTTCCATTTAGTGTTGTGATTATGGCATAGCTAACAGCAGCCATTACACAAATCAGCGGCAGACAGGCTAAAATACTGTTTCAATTACCCTCCTCACAGCAGCTCGCCCCAGCCCAGCTATAAATAACCAGCAGATCCTCCATTGCTCCGTAGATTAAGATTAAAGATATGCAGATAATTTAAACCCTTAACATACACTCCTCCACTGCAGAATGTATTTTGGAACCAATTGCTTGTGTCCTCCAAAACAGAGTGTGCTGCTGGGAGGCTACCATCCAGCGAAGCATTAGGCTAATAGTATTTTATGACAAGGTATTGATAGACTGAGGCAAAGCATTTCATCTCTCTCTATATGTGTTGCTTTGTGTTAGATAATTGGGAAATGCATTTTCCCCTCCTCTAACCTCTTCAGGGTCCTGGAGAAATTAGCCAGTCTGTGCCTGTGTGCGACACGCTGTCTCCACACAAGGGAGCTGGCTTCCACCAAATAGGCAGGAGGGAAGCTTGGTCCTCAAAATTCTAGTGTGTTTAATCTGTTCCAGTTGAGATGATAACTAATACAAACACTTACAAACATAACTCCTCCCTTCTCTCTCTCTTTCTCTTCATCGATTTCTGGAGATTTGGTGCTGTACCCCTAGGACATCCGAATAACACAAGAAGCTAAATTATGCATGGAGGAGCATCCCCCAGAAGTTTTCTTATTGTCTGAATATCTCTGGGCTTAAAATAACTCAATTCTGAGATGCAGAACAGGAAGAAAACACAAGACATTATGGGAGCTGAGTCAGATGTGAGAGCAACCTTGTTAAGCTGTGTGCTCGGAATGCATTGCTTAGAGAAAGTGCTGGCTAATTGAAAAAGAGACTATAATTGTCTTTGAGCTACCTACAGAAAACTGGGTAATCCAATGCAGAATATTGCAGTGCCTGCTTTGAGCAGACCAAGTCCTTTTCAGGGTCTTGTCCTTAGCTCTAAAGTTAGTTTGGGATTTATATTGACAAACATCTTGCTAAAAGTGGGCACTTAAGGCACTTAAGACTTTTTCCTGAGGTTAAAAAGGAAGAATGCTATTTTCTTCCTACTCTTCAGATTTTACTGAATAGATCAGTGTTAAGAGCTCATATCCAGGATGCATGAGGCATGTTTTCACTGCCCTTAACTTGACAGGACCGCAGTCTGCATGTATACGGGCTAGTAGAGTGCCCTAGCCATCAGGGTCTGCTGAGTTTTTTGATTTTCAGCAAACAGCAAAATATCGATTAAGGCCAAGTAAGAGTGAGAAGTAACATGGTAGCTAACTCCTTTTTTCAACTGTGGTCTTGAATTTCAGGCTTATTTATCTCACAATAAATGTCCTTGGATTTAGCCTCTTTTTCTCCTCTCTCAGATGGATGCTACAGTCAACGTGTTATGTAGTAATTAATTTTTCTTTTTTTTTCTTTTGTTTTCTGTGATTCAGGAAGTATTTTAAACTTTAACAGGGAGGTTAGATGATACACTTTGGTTTAAATGTTAGGACCTTTAACTGAGATCTTGTTTATAATTCCTGCAGAAAGGGAAGAATGTTGAATCTGGATCTGCCACGTTTTAGATAAATTTTTCAGTCAGTGTGCTATGAGGTAAGAGTGGGAGATTGGAAGAGAGCCATGCTGAGGTGTAAAAAGCAGAAAATTACTGGGTTTGTGGGCTCTACTGTATGCATGCCCTGGGCAGCTTACTTTGCAGGATGTTGTGGATACACAGAGAGGCAGACATGTAGGATGCTTGACAAACTTGGATAATGAGGAAAATTCAGTTCCTAGGTTAGATGGGTTAACTCTGATCCTCTGTGTATGTTCATTTTGCTCATTCCCATTCCTTTCTGTATTACTTTGATATAATCTGTTGCTCGTAATTCTGAACATCTAAATGCTTCATATAACCTAGAGGAGTTTGAGATGTCTGCACCATTTATTGGTGTGCTGATTAATTAACCCCACGTTTTGATGAAGGTAATTTGCTCACTCTTCAGCCTCATAACATAACATGCTGCGTATGTGAATACCTTTCTTCTTTCTCCTTTTGCAGTGAAGTTGTGCTGATTTGTGCTGCATGAGGATGAGACCAGATAAGTATGTGTGTACACAGGGAGGAAATACAGTCAGTAAAGGAGGAAGAAGAAAAATAGCATCATAGGAATGCTTTGGACTCTGATTAGTTTCCATGAATAAAGGAACCCCCTCAGATACAGTACTGCCTCATGGGGTATGAAGTGGTCAATCAGACATAATTTACTAGAGGATGTCTGTGACATTTTATTCTTTTCTTGTCAGCATACTTGCCAGAAAAATGGATGAGATATTTACAGAGAAGCAGAAGCCTGTTCTCTTTTGTTGGTGTTGTCACATTTTTGCAATATGACTTCTTCCCTTGTTTTGGGTTGCAATGTTGAGACATCACATTACATACACCAACATTTTTAGCGGGAAGATTAAAGTACAGTGTGCAGTAAATAGTTCAGGAGTGAGAGGAGGTATAGGTAACCATGACAAGGAGTATGTCTATGAAGAAAAGAACTAGCATCCTCAGATAGTCTTGAGAGATTTGGAGACCTCACACTGCTGGAGTTCCTGAAGAAGACAGTTATGGACAACCTCATAATTGCATAGGTGTGTTGAGTGTCCTCTGCACTGAAAAAAATGCCCCCAAGCTTGATGTTTGTTTAGAAGTCATGGAGATTTGATTATCAACTATGAAAGTGTCATATAAACAGATCATTAATCCAAGGCTCCAGTTCATTGCCCTGTGATGAAGTAATTTGCTGTAAAGCATAACTGTAACTCCTGTAGTTAAGACATGAGCATTAACAGCCCTCCAGATGAGGTCCAAAAGTCCTTTTCTGGGCTGCAGCTGGTTTTGTACTTTAAAAATACTGCTCCTAAATTGCTACTTTTCTTTTGCTCCAAATGCAACTTTAAAACAAAAGGAAATTTGTTTCAATGACAAGAGGAAGTTTTTGCCATAAATGCAGCCCTGAAGATTTTGTTGTGGTAGGACCTAGCGAAGTCCACTCTGAAAATATGCTGGTCTCTTGAAATACCCAGGGGTATAGTTGTGGGTACTAAAATGTCTGAGCCATTGTGGAAACCCAGTACGCTCGCTTATTGGCCAGCTGAGAATTAACCCTGCTTCTGTGGAGAGAAAAGGCCACAGCTGCCTGCTCCAGGTTCCTCTCCCTGAGGGAGCTGAAGCTCTCCCCTGGCTGAAGAAAATAACTGTAGGTCCCAGGCCAAGCAGTGCAAGAGAGAGATGCACCTGTGTTGCTCTGCTCTTTGTGTGGACTGGGCATTGGTGGGAAGGAGCCATGCGAGCCGCAGTATAAGGTAGAGAGAGAAGTAGCAGTCAGCTCTTGCTGAGAGTTCTCTAAACAGCTTAAAATTTTAGACACTTTTAGGAAAGACTTGGTATCACCTCTGGGTAAGTCTAGTGTGGGGATAATTTCTGTGGTAGGCAAGCTTAGGTGCCAGAGGGTTGTTTCCAAGGAACTGGTTGAATTGCCTTGAGCAAAGCCAGGCAAGTGAAGTTCCCTCTCTTCCAGCTCCCACATTGCATTAATCTCTCGTGACAATGCATTTAAGTGAGGGAATTCTCTTTAGTCCCTGAAAATAGCAGCAAAGACAGTTGCCATGGTGGAAAGTGCAGAGACTTAAGAAGCCTAAGGGGGATTGACAGAGCTCTGCAATGCACATTTGTTTTCCTAAATTTTGTGGAGTTGAGGAGGGGTCAAGCGTTATGAAGTCTCTTAGTTTCTTTTCTAGCTGGATTTAAAAATTGCGTGAAGCAGACACAATTGATGAAGTTCACCGTTACAAAATTGAGGATATGCCACATAAAAAGAATCTGGCTTCCTTTCAAAACAGCAGCAAGCTGAAGAGCCTGGATACAAAGTGCTTCTTGCTTGTCTGTATTGTAAGGCTTCTTAGCAACTGCTTTCTGAGTGCTCTCTTCCTCTCCTAATGGCCACTAATGCCATTACAGACAGCTCCGTACCAGACATGGACAGAACATTTGAAAACTACTCATCTTTCTGACAGATGTCTCTTTCCATCGTTTCCTTGAATCAGCTTGGGGTTTTGCATCTTTTAATTTCAGGGAATAAAGGAAGGTGTGGTCTGTATCCATCCGAGGGTATGTTTTGAAAGTCAAAAATTGAACAGAGAAGCCATAGTCTGTGCTTGTCTCTGGTGAACAGAGCCTGCAATCACCGGCATTTCTGACCTGAATGCAAATTCAAAATGCAGTTCCTGTGAATAGTCTCTATTTGAGCTTATTATTCACTGTTCATTTGCCTGATTCGTGCCAACAGTCACATTCTCTAGGGTGTTCAGCTGGAGAAAACATGAAACGGGTGTAAATTCTGTTGATGTGAATTCACTAAGGTATGCCAGTGACTGTTTCTGTTAGTTTTGTGGCATTCCCTCAGCTCTGTTTGCTGCCATGCAGTCAGTTCTCAGCCATTGTTCCCTGGAGGAATACAGCAAGGCTCAAAACATTGTAATTATTGCAAAAGGAAGAATAGGAATAAGCTGATATCACAGCTTACAAGTAAAACACTCATTGCTCATCTGGTGATGGAAAAAAGTGTTTAAGTCCTGGCTTCCCCAGCTCCTCATTTTATCTGAACTGGAAGACCCTCTTTTATTCTGCACATACACCATGAAAACCTGCTGTCTTTACGTCTTTCACCACCTTTTCACCTATCGTCTGCTAAGAAGTACGGCGCTATCCCTCAGTTTGTGTTTTTCCTCCCTCAAAGGGAGCCAATAAGGAAAGTTGTGGAGTGGGGTTCTTGAAATGCGTGCCATGCCTGGTACCAGTACCAGTCAGATGTTTTGCTTCCAGCTGTACCTGGCAGCATGTAAGCAGCTACTGTGAGCTTGTAAAACAAGGACCTAAGTGCCCTTTCTATGTAATTAGTACCATTACCTTGCTACTTTTATTTCCTATGCACTTCTCCTCCCTCTTCCCCCCCCACCCCTCCATAAGTAAAAAACCTGCATTTTTATTTTACGGTTGAATTGTTTGGCAGGTTCCCTCATGCTCTAATGAATTACTGTGGTTCCAAGGTTGCTTCTCTTTGGTATTGTTAGACTTTGGGAGAACAAGGCTACCTGGTTTAGCTGCTTTTTTTAGCATGTTTCTCAGCTGATACTTTTCTCTCTAATTCAGAGAACAGATGGTTCTGCTGTTGCCTGACCCCTCCCTCTTTCACCTTTGACAGCTGAAGTGCTGTATGTTTGCTCTGCTATGGTACTGTATAGCCATAGCGATGGTTTCCTTGTGGTCAGTGGAGGTTTTTTAACCGGTACAGAGATTGAGAGCTTTTTTTTTTTTTTTTTTGGTCTAGTCATTTCCACTGGAGAAGTTCTCCCAGACCAAAACATGGGTTAGCACCAGAGGGGTTAGATGCTGATCATCTCCTGTGGCAATTGGTGTGGGGATTGGGGATGGAGTGGTTCATTCCATTCCAGAAGCACAGACATGCCATGGATAATATGTCCAGAAAAAGAGATCAGAGTCTGACGGTATTCCTGATAGTAAATCTGAAGCCAAACTGTGCATGCTTTTGCCAGTTGATTTGCAATTGGATAGCTGAAAAGGATTTGAAGAACAAGTGCCTTTAATCATGCTTATAATTGTGGATAACACATTCTCTGTTATGGCACAGAGTTACAAAGTGTGGCACTTCTCTGGGAATTCTTCCATCAAACAGTGTCAAGATGAACAAGAAGCAGCACACTGAATTCTTCTCCGAGGGCTACAGCCACTGTGGCCACCTGCAGAGGAATCACTGGACTAAAGCGGTGGGCTGTTTCTGAAAAAGTTCAGTAAATTGCAGAAGCTTCATTTCCACAAAATCTTTTCCCAGGAGGTTTCTCTGAATCTCAGGTGGCTGTGGCATCACTCCAAAGCAACAAGCATTGTGAAGAGACTCATCAGCAACAGCCACTGCCTGGCAGAAGAGGGTATGGGGCAGAGGACCTGAAGCAATCGTCACACATTTTGTGACCCAGAAGCATGTGCAGTCGTGGTTCCAGCTCATGTGGGCAGGGCAGGGGAGGCTAAAGGGCTCCTTTTCTGTCGTGATAATAGGGACCTGGTTCTTAAAACCTCTTATAGCTCTGTGTTTTGCTTCAGATGTTAATTTAATCAGACAAGTTTGAGTTGGGTGCCCTTAAGCAGATCTGCGTTTAGATGTCTACATGCCTGGCCTTCCTGCCACACCGAATTCTTTTGTGAACACTGGCTGCTTTTTCAAAGCTTGTGCTCCCCATCTGGCTGTGAGAAGAGGTCTGTGGGTTGTGTTCCATCAGGAAGCTCAGACTTCAGGATTTTCTCATTTACAAGCAGTATCAGGGTGTCACCACTGCACATACAGGTTGTTGCAAGCCCTTCATGCCAATTAAGATGCCTGTAGAAGGGAAAAGCAGGCATCTGGAGGAGACTCCATTGTTTGTTCAGGGCAGAGATCTAGTCTTTGTGCTAACAGCAAACACAGCTTGGAGTCAGAAGTGTTAGTCTGTCGTTCCAGGCACCATACACCAATGCTTTCCTGCCAGAAGTAGCACAGGAGAGTGACGTTTAATAACAACTGGAACAGTGGCGATGAAAAGGTGCATTCTGCTCAGTACACTGAACAAAGCCTGAGCAACTGTGATTTTGGGAGAGAGAAGTGAATCAATAACCCGATGAGGACTGTCAAGTAATGCTGTTGCCTGCAGTACCTTTAATGGTTTTGGTCAATAAACTGCAATTATTTTACAAATATGCGTTGTGTTCACTTCTAAATCTATCTCTCTGCTTCCTGTATAAATTTTTAAAAATGAGAAATATCCTAAGTGCTTGCATTGTATGAAATCCGTATTTAAAATCAATCGGTGTATAACAAAGGGCCTGCCTTTGCTTATTCAAAGAACACGCATATAAAGTGCCATGTCTTCTGTAATAATTTCCCCCTATTTTTTTAATACAAAGTGCATAATAAATAATCTTTTGCAAATTTTCAGAAACGCTTCAAAAATATATATTCTTTCTGTGTTTACTTTACTTTGGAGGTTGGAATTTTTCCAAGTTTCACAATATAATTTGCTTCACAAAATTTGAAAGAAGAAAGTCATCTCCAGACACCTCTGCTATGTGAATTTCTCTGTCTAAATAATTTTTATTTCTGCTGTGCTGTAAACTTCAATATATACCTCTTCATTTTAAATTAATAATATAACAATATAAAGATTCTTTTTACTGTACTTCACATTTAGTTGCTCAAGGGGAACTTGCTTTTTCCTTTAATATTAAAAAGAAGCAGTGGGGAGGTAGAAGAAAAGGACGCTGTTAGTTTATTTAAAATAGAAACTAAGCTCAGCAGGGGAGGTAGGGTTTTGTCATCTGCTCTCCAAAGCAAATCAACATGATAGCTTTCAAATAGTTAAAGGTGTGATACTTCTCAAATGTGCAGGTATCTGTAAAAAAAATAGCAAGAATGATCTTATCCTTAGACAGTAATCTTCCCCCTCAGCCCTCCCAGAGGACCAGCAAGAGCAAAGAAATGCAAAAGAATATTGACAAAGATAATGGGAACATTTTCAAAGATGCAGAAAGGTGCCAGGGGCTGTTTCAAAGTATCTGGGTATCCAGCTCCTTTGAGCACTGGAATATTTCTCCTGTTTTATTTACCATTAGTTGAGTGAGTGGTAGACACAACTGCCTGACCTTACTGAAAGAAAATATTCTGCTAATTGCCATTGAAACTTTTGCTAGAAGTATTTTCTTCTGCAAAACTTTTTGTTTCCTAAGTCATATTCCACTGGAAGCAGGATCTTCTTGAATATTCTTGACAATTCACCTTGGAAGAATGGTAAAAATCTGATCTCATTTGCCCAAGTGGGCTAATCAAGCACAGATAGGAGGGAGGAGAAAATAGAATGGAAGAGGAGAGGAGTTGGCCCCATCTGGCATTCGGCCTCTCCCAGTGAGCTCCTGTTTGTTGGAACTGGCATCTATGCAGACAGCCCTCCTTGGGGTTTTGGTATTAAATGGGTTACTCTGACTCTGTGTATGCTGGCAACAATGCAGGGGCTCAAAAAGGCACAGTGTGCTCCAAAGCTGCAGCGATTTTATATCGGAGAGAGATAACTGTACTTCAGAACAAAATGGTTCTACCAGCAGAGTTAGCAAATGTCTCTAGGCTGACGCTTGTCTTCATTGGCTAATGCGTTTTAAGCCACAGTTTACTTACTTTTCTGCTTTAATCGCTTGTTAACGTCATTTTAAATTAACAATATCTATTTCAAGTAACCTCTGTGTTTCACACACTGGTCAGGCTGTTGTGGGAACAGAATACATAAAGATTTGCTGAGGTGAATAAGAATAGATTTGAGATTGGCTACCCTGTTTTTATGTCTGTTGTATGTTTTTTCACAATATGGAAAAGTAATTTCATACCACTATATAAGCTTTTCTTCTGTTTGCAAAAACAGTCTTGAAAATGTTATGTGGAATATTTTTAACATGAACCTTTTTGCCTCCTTTGCTGGAAAAAAAATAGCTGCCTGTTTACAATCCTAAGTGTATGGTGCAGCTTTGAAATATGACAGCGTTCAGAGCGTGTGCCTGACTCTAATGTGCTTGCTCCATGCTTTTCCTTCTTCAGTTTCATTCCCAGCCTCTGGCAATAGCAAAGTGAATTCTGTGGTTCTTTGGTATTATAGGAGGCATCCGTTCGTGAAGCTGCGAGTTCAGGGGCAGAAGCGGTAGGAGTGCCTAGAGATGTGACTGGTGGGGATGAAATGGTAGTATGTTTCTGGGATTGTGTTTCTGGAACTAAGAAGGATAGCGCATACGGAAAAGCGTCTGCAGGTCTGCTCTTGAAGTGTACTAGTGTGTGTACTGACTGGGTGGAACCTGGAAACACAGGATCAAATTGCATCTTGCGATAGTTAATGGTGGAAAATTGACTGTCCAGAGACGCGAGGGCAAAAAGGACCCTAGACCAAACCCTCCCCATTTCCATTTCCAGTGTTTATGCATCAGTAGGATATGGCCACTGCTATTTCAAAACAACAGCTTAGAGTTTCAAAGACCTCTCTATTTTTTTCCTTATATCCTACTAATCATGTTTTCAAGCTTTGTATTAGCCATTTGAGAGACAAAATGAAAGAAGCTCTTTTAAGCAGAAGGAAATATTTTCATTATATTTAACACTTGTTTAATTGTCTCTTCATGCACGTGTTATGAGATGGTTTAACGCACAGTTACATAGGTCCTGGTGGTGTACCAGGACCATGCTCTGAGGGAAGGGAGGGCTGGGTGACACTGTTTTCTTTGCGGTCATTGGGAGTTTTGTTAGAGCTGAAGCTTTCTTGGAACAAATCAAGAGTATTGAATTTTTGCTGCAGCTTTTTAAAACAATTGCTAAGATTTTGTAGTTGCTTCAGGGTGTTCAAAAGGTTCAGTGGCTGCAGTACCAGACTTGTAAGCTTTTGAAAGGTAGCAAATGGATTCACAGAAGAGCTGTGCTACAGGAGAGCACAGGGCCCAGTGACTACATTCCCGAAAGCCCAGGCTGCATCCGGGGAATTTTCATGACTCATATATTCTTGTACACCCATTCTCTGTAAAAGACAATGGATAGCATTAATCCTTTCTTAACAGCTAGATAGACAGTCAATAATGCTTTCACACTGCCCTGTCTCTGCACTGACAGTGTACACCATCAGAAAAGGCTTGAAAATGGTGAAAAGGGACATGTCAGAATAGGCTGGACCTTTTCCAGACGCATTTTGCCAATTTGGCTACTTTCAAAACTGGAAGAAACTTTTTCAAGGTTTTCTAGGCAAGATGTGCAGATGCTGTCAGTATTCACTGGGCACAAGTAAAAGACTGAAGAGGGACTTACGGCTCCCTGATTTGAGACTGACTTTGTTCTGGCCTTGGCATAGACTAGAACAGCTTGAGTGTTGTCTGTAGGTATGGGCCACCAGAGGCCAGCTATGCTGTGCTGTAACCCTGCCTGAATGTCCTCAATGTACAACCTCTTTCTTTCATAAAGCAAGAAAATTTTTCACATGGAAAGGAGTAATACTATCTCTTTTTACTGACAAGTATTTTATGTATGTATATAGACACACACATATTGACATTATATGTGTTTGAGTTGCCCTTTCTGTGTGATCCACAGACTAGCTGCAACAGCTACTCTCTCTGGACCCCAGTAACTCACCTGGTAATATGGTACCCACTTCTCCACAGATGATCCCAAGGCACAAAAAAGGAGCTAATGCAAACGCAGTGGCTTCCCCACCACAACAGAAATGTGGGAGAAAAATTAAATAAATAAATAAAATAATTGTTGCCAAGTGAGCATAATCCATAGGCAAAGCAAAGTTAGCATCAGACTGCTTGGGGAACATTACCAGTGATATGAAGTTCTTTACATCCCATAGAACAGCCAAAATAAGGTGAATTAAAGACTTGCTAATGAGTCTGGCAAGCCTGTAAGGTAGAGGCAGTGCATTGAATTCAGATTGGCGTGAGTTTCAGCAGACTTTACAAGCCCCTGGAGGATTTTTAAAGGAAAGATAATGTTTTGGCTCTGTGCACTACTTGCAGCTCAGGAATAATCAGAACAACAAAGTATGGCTTGCCTTAACGTCTGTGCATCACAAAGGTGCGGGCAGAAACTGCTAAGCCTCATCATATTAGTAGGTGTGTTTTCATGCGGTGCGAAGTATATAGCTTGTTAAGAGCTGACCTAAAAAGTCAACTCTTTATTGAATAGAACAGGAAAGCAATAAGCCCTCTGGCTTGTGAGCAAAGGCCTGCAAGGAGGGAAGAGGAGTGAGCAACCAGGAGTAGCACTCAAATGCAAGTATTGTGGTGCTGCTTTCACAGACTTCTGGTGGGAATTCTTTGCTGTAATTGCAAGGTTTTCATCATAGCAAAATAGTCCATATGCTCCCTCCTTGTCTGCCTGCCTAAGTGAAAAATGACAGCCTTAGTAGTGAGAGAGAGGAGGAGGAGGCATGATATTCTGGAAAACATGGCAGGTTTTATTCAGAGGAAAGGAGGTGGCTAAAATTAAGTAAATGCTTCCTGCCTTACCAGTTTTTGTCTTTTAAGTAAAAAATAATGAACTGCTGACATTTGTTGATGCAAAACCAGAATTAATAGCTCATATTAGGGCTGAAATTTCTAAGACTGACAACTTGATTCGTCTTTAAGTAATGTATTTGGACTGCTTGTGCGAATTCAAGGTCAAAATTTGTCGATTGTGTGCAGCATATGGTGAGTACCTTTGAATTGTTTCTAATGTTTTTTGTCTTGTCTAAGCACACTAATAGGATGCAATTTGTTACTAGAAGTACTCTCTTTTTGTTTCCATCTGCTCATTAGGATCGTAAGTGTAGGATTGAAACAAAAACACAACTGGTGAGTGCTGAGGCAATCTCACAAAACCACTTTGTAACTTAATGACATTTAAGTCCATCAAAGCACTAAACTGTGCACAACTGAAGAATGTGAGCAGCTATAATGGTGATAGTGACTTCTGCACACACTTAAAACTATGTATGGGCTTAAATATGTTTCTTTTTGAGAATTCTTCATGCCTGATGAATGGTCGGTTCAAGGAAAAGAAATGTTCTCCTGGAGAAGGATGACCTTGGAAAAGTCTCCCGTTTGGACTCATATGCATTCATAGCTTAACATTCAAACTTCAATATTATGGCTTTATACCACTTTTTAGATACTTAATATCTGTTCTTTTCCAGCTGAATAGACCCTTGTAGATGTGTTGCAATGGGCAGCCTGAAATGTGAGAAAGAAACTTGTAGAATAGCTGTGTATCGTATTTATCTTGCCCTGCTTCAAGTTTAGACCTAGCAATGTGAACATCTGGTTCCAATGTATGAACATACAGCTAAGCTGTGCTTGACCATTCAGCTCCATAAAGAGTGTTATCTGAAAATACACTTTTTTTTTTAATCCCATATTATAAAGGCCCCTTCTGACTGCAGACACCTTTGACAGAACTTCAAATATAATGAAATAAGACAAAAACCAGAAATTGCTTTCATTGTCAGGCTGAGAATTAGTTTCAGCAGTGTTAGGCTAAACCAGACTCAGAAATGTCAGTAGCTCTTGTTCCCCAAAAACATGGACAAGAGTGCTACACCTGGAGACCAAACTCATTGGGGTTATTTTGGATTAATGTAAGGAGTGAGCTCCAAGTCAAAAATTTGGTCACGGAAATGTTTCACTAGCCGATCAATATCTGTCCACACTGCAAAAGCATCAGTTTGGCTGTCCACAAGTGCAGAAATTTTGTTTTGTTGCAGTTTCCTGAGGGCTTTGAACAAACAAAGCTGCATAGGCTGCTGACTGCATAAAAGAGAGGCTGCTTGCCATCCTGTGCCACGCAGTACACTGAACTTCCATGGTCTTGCAAGGTCTATTTTGATTGCGTTCTGCACAATGGCATTGCTTAGGAGGAAAAATCCTGTTATAGAACTGTGTTTGCATTTCTGCCACAGCAATACTTAAGTCAGAATCCCTTACAAAATGGTCCCGCAGAGCAAGAAGCAGAACCCCTATGTTATCTTGCCTTACTGGAGGGCACTGTTTGTTGTTCCTGCACAGCCCCGCATCTACATATTTCAGTCATTCTACTTAGGGAGTTTCTATGGCTTTTCTCTGGTTCTGTCCATGTTCGCTTGCCTGCTCTGAGTCGAGACATGTTTTGTTACTTTCCAACAGCTACTGCTGCATGTGGGACTGCAGTCAGGCTTACCTGTCCTCCTTGTGTTAGTGGAGCAGGGGGAGATGCTACAGGGAAACTCTCAACTTTTAATTTGTGTCAGTAACTGAACAGGCCCTCTGCCAAAGTCTTTGATCGTTTTAGTTCAACTACGTGTTCCCAAGTTTCCCTGCAATTTCATGGCATTTGCGACGCAGAAATACTAGCTTTGCTTTGGGCACAAGGTATGCTTGAAAGTTTTGAAAATAAGTTTTCTCTGCCTTTGTGTCTCCACTGTTATATTCCTCTCTGCAGAAAGCTCTGCCTTTCTTAAGCAATCCTGGGCTGTAAATTGATACACTTTTCTTTTTCAAAATTTGCTCTGTAGGGATCAGAATATATTAACTCTGAAAGTTGTCGGAAATGTTTTCCATTATTATAGGAGCTTGTCAAATTCACAGTCCATGTGGATTGCAGATGCAGCAGAAACATCCACTGTCGTGTTGATGGCAATGCATTCCAATTATCCTGGCGCTGGTGCAGGGGAGGGTATTTTTGGTCCTCAGGAAGCACAACAGCGTGACATCACATGTTGCAAGAACAAGTTTCTTTCCTAATTTCAGATTAAGTGTGGGGTTAACAGAAAAAAGAAATCTCAGGCTGAAGGAGTCCAGGAGTGAGTGGTGAAAGGAGACTGATGGAATTACAATAGCATATGGAGGTAGAATTAGAAGACTGAATTTCAATTTCAGTTACACCTTTTCAACCACTCAGGAGTCAATCAGTCATTTTTCATAAACTAGGTCTCTGTATGGATTGATTTGTTATTGTTGCAAAGCCTTTTGTGCTGGGTTCAAAACCTTTTAAGAATCTGTCTTCTGTGGGGTTTGGAATGAGCAGCTCCCAGTCCCGAAAGCCGCTCTCGCAGCAGAGTATTGTCAGAGATGATAACTCTCTACGGGTCTTTTCATTGCTAGAAGGCAGGACCATTGCACTCTCCACTGCAATTCAATGCCCCATATAGGAGAGGATATGTTTTTAAGAAAGAGTCAAGCTCCTAGAAAGCACTTTTGGAGGACTGTGAAATTATGTTCAGTTCTTGGAATTCACCAGATTTCATAAAGCATTCACTGGATGTTTTGCATTCAGTCATTCTGACTTTTTTTTTTTTTTTTTTTTTTTTTTTTTTTTGCAAAGGCAATGCAATTTGGAATCTGTAAGGGAGACTTTCGGGACTGTATTGCGCCCATCTGTCAATCACAGATCAGGTCTCACTGAAATACATTTGGGTGCCAAAGGCCAGAGATTTCAGAAGTAACTGCCCCATTCTGATAAGAGTACCCCAGATTTGCAGTAAGTGAGGAGGCAATCAGATATTTTTATTGTAGTATTTTAATTTTTTTATTAATTTAAAGTGATAGGGGAAAACGAGTTTAGCTGTGAAATGTCTGTGCTGACAGGCCTGCAAAGGAAAGATGTCAGGAATACGTGTAAGTAGAGGATAACTCTTCTAGGCTCAGGTTTGTCAACAGCAAACCAGAAAGGAGAAACGATGTGAAAATGTCATTTCCCAGTGGAACCAGTACCTAATTGACACTTGTAGCCGTCAATGCCTGTTTCTCATTTAATAGCTTTCACAGTAGAGTTACTTAAACTTTACTCCAGGTTTTCTTGTTTAGTCTCAATTTCTTACTTTGACACAGCAGAATTCTAGGGGGAAATGAAACTACAGCCTAGCTGCTTGTAAGCTGATGAAACCTTTCTGGGAGAATCAATCCAGAGAGAACTTGATATGATAGAGTGCAGCTGGCTCTATGCAACATTTACAGAACACTGTCTTAAAATACACAGATTTTTTTTTTTTTCCCCAGGGAAAAAAAGAATCTCCAATTAGAGCATCCAGTTCATGTCCAGACAGTAATTTTCAAATCCAGTTGAACAGATCCTCGTATAGTTTCAAAAGACATTACTGTTTCTCTCTCTCCCCATTGATTTACCATTTTAAAAACTGTAGATGCTAGATGAGCTTTTTCCCTTCATTGTACAGAATTGTTTTGTCAACTGAGCCTGTCCCTTCAGTGTCTTATTTGAGGTGAAGGGCTCAGCAGACTGAACTGCCCACCTTGTTTGTGTCAAAGGCTAAGGATCCCAGGGCACACATCCCAGTCCTGCTGGTGGGTGACAATGGACAGTGAGAGTCCCTCAGCCCTGCATCTGAGGATAAGGGTAGCCCCTGCTAGAAGAGTCGGTTGAGAGATTGGGTACACAGCTGTGACAGTAAATGACACTTCCACCGTATTTTCTGAGTGCCTTGGCTTTGATGAAGGTGGTTAAGGGAAGTGGATTTGAGGAGAAGGAGCAGGGGCAAGACTCCTCAAAGGCAAGTCTGTTCCTCTAGCTTTAATTTCTGGAAAGGATGAGATTTCAGATTTGTCCTCAGGATTCCCTGCTAGCTCAGAGAGATGCCTCCCTGCTCGGCTGGCTGCCTTCAGGCAGCTCTCAGCTTATTAACTGGCTTCTGTGGTTCAATTCTGACATTATGGCAGTCAAGGGAAGAGCCTGGAGGCAGCTATTTGGGAACAATTACATGCAGGTGCCTGTCCTGATAGGAAACCAACTCACTTTAGACCTAGAATGACATTGCTGAGGTCAGAGCAGAGTCCTTCTTGAATGAGACTTGTCAGATAGTCATCATTTTTTCATAGGCTATATAGGATTTTTCTGGGATATGGTACATTTTGTTCTCCTCATACGTACCACACACGTCCTAGGCAGCTGACTCAGGGCTGCCCTGTACTACTTGGTCCATAAGAAGGTAGCCGCTCTGCCTGCTCAGTACTCTGACACTCAAAGGTGTTTGCAAATCTGGACCTTTGATTTCCAGGTCCAGATTCAGGAAAAATGGGTGTGCATGATTTAGTGTATGAAAAAGGTCCTCAGGACCCATTCTTGATGATTAATATAATTATTTTTCATTTCTTCTACTCTGTCTCTCTTAGCATCACAGACTGCAAGTGCTCCACACAGACATGGCCAATGCTGCAGCGTCCTGCACCTGGGGTGAACTGCAGGTACCCACAAGTGATCTCTATTTGTATCCAGAAGCACATCCCCTCCCCCAGGAGGAAACTGCTTAGGGAAAGTGGTGGGTTTTTTTCTTTTTTTTAAAGCCACATATGCTTTTACTGCATGAAAAGCACAAAGCAGAGATGATACTGCAAAGCACAGGGAACTATGCAGAGTGATAAGAAAAGGAAAGATAAAGAAATATGGGACTTTGAACTCCAGTGTTAGAAAAAAATCAGATTTTTTTTTTAAAATGAGAACGTCCAAAATGGCTTCTTCCACCTTGCTAAGCAAACCTGTTCCTGAAAATATGGACAACTTTACTTTTCTTCACCTAGCCACTCTAGGGTTACAAATGATTGATATTTTATGATCATTGTTCCTCCTCTTTTCTCCTTTTTTTCCTTCCTCATACTACTTTTTCCCTTTGGTCGAATGTGCTTTTACAGGGTTATCTAGCTTTTGTACTGTCATTCAGTATTCTGCAGGCTCATGTGTTGATTTGTTTGTCATTATGCTATTCATCTGTTTCATGTGGGCTGTTTCTCTGTGCCTTTCAACTCCTGTTTTTTTTTAAATAAACAAGACAGGAAAGTCAATGCTAGTTTTTTCCTACTTACTTATTCAAAGAGTGAGGATTCAATCAGTCACTTAAAATGCAAAATTACTTGCAGGTCTTTTCATGTAACTGCACTTCTTAAGTTGACATGTCATAAAAGACTTTAAAGAGGATTTTTTCATAGCAATATACAGATATAGGCAGTGCCATTAGCTTATTTAGATGAAAACCAGATCAAATTAGGAAAAAATCCCTAAACTCATCTTCCACACTGAAGTAATTTTGTATGTGATAGCTTTGGTTTTTTTCTGTTTATCAAAATACCTTTAATCTCTTTATTCCTTTCGCCGAAAGGCATCTTCACTTGTTTGAAGGTCCTTGATCACCACATTGAAACTGGATGGCAGTGACAGCTGGTGTGCAGCGTACTCTTGTCATACCCTTGTGTGCTTTCTTTGAGGCTCACCTAATTTAAGGAATTCTGGTAAGCAGAAGAGTTTTGGGCTGCTTCCTGCACCACGTTTGTCCCGTAAACTGCCAGAGCTTGTATTGTGTACATTCCTGGAAGCTAGAAGGCAACAATGGACAGGCTACATGTAGGGTGAGAAGGTTTTGGCCCAAACTAAATCCATTTAACTACCAAAAGGAGTTTTTTCTGTTGGCTTCTAGACCATGTTTCAAACAGTCAGTGCCTGCCCTCACATGTCTGGCTGAAAGATAAGCTGTTTTAGATTACATTATCTGACCTAAATTTTCATGTTGATTTGGTTGTTTCCTTTTAAGGACTGAGATAAAACGCTGAAGTGCATGTGCAGCAAAGACAGACTTGTGTTTCAGTAAGGCTTCAGCCCTAGAAAAGCTGAGGTATGTGTACAACCACCCCTGGCTTTAGTAGGGCTCACAAGATCTAGGCAGAAGGGCATAACATGTAGAATCAGTGCCTAAAATCTCACTCAGAATTTGTCAGAGTGTTTATATCAGCTGCCTCTTATTTCACAAATTTTCAAAAATACCAGTTTGTGTTTTCTGTGAGAAAAAACGATCTGCACTCCCACCTTGTATGTGGGAACAACCTCAATTCTTTTAAAATCATAGCTACATCTAGGAAGACCCCCTGTACTGCGGGGAGTCCCAGCAGCAGGCAGACTTTAGGAAAATGTATTTTCTATATATCTGAAAGAGGCATACAAGCAATTCACTTTTGTTTTATCAGCTCTTTTTTTGTTTTGTTTTGTTTTGTTTCCTCTGTAAAATTATAGCTTGTTTTGATCTCTACATCTTACAGTTAGTTACTGACTTAGTTATTTCTCTTCTCACCTCCCTTTTCTCTCATTTCCCTTTTTTCCCCTTTCACATAGGGACTCTTGATTTTGCATGAAATCTGGTCTGTAGGTGGCCACAACTGAAGCTGTTAAGAATTTATTTTAAAAACAAGAAGATCCCTCCTGCTGTGAAGACAATCTGTTAAAATAATATGCACAATTGAACATGACCTAGTCTCCTTTTAGACAGTCAAAGTTTCTAAAAGGAGAGGAAACTGGCCTCTCTTATCCTGAAACAAGAGAATTTTCCAACCTTAGCTTCTCTCTGTAGTGTGAAATGTCTTAACTTTCTCTGAAACCCAGTTAATTTCAGAATGGGTTCCTTTATGCTTTATTTTGACACCCATTGAGGAAAAAGGCTTGAGGCTAAATCTGAATCCTGTGTGTTGTGTACTTTGGAACTAAAAGCTCGGTGGGTTGTCTGGAGGGAACATATCTGTCTGTGAGTAACATGAGCAATTAAAAAATGAAATTATTGGCTTACGCTTGGTTTGCCTGAGCCTGTAAAAGGGAGTAGCCTTCTTGCAAGCAAATATGATGTCTTAAATTGCCACACAGCTCTTAGAAATAATTC
>JAAGAY010147408.1:0-48545 GCA_011801015.1 Ardeotis arabs
AAAAAAAAAAAAAAAAAAAAAAAAAAAAAGAGAATAGGCAATTAAATTACAAGAAAAAATAAGGAGTTGCTAAGATGAAACTCAGCCTGCTAATAGCATGTTTCACAGGTTAACAATTGGAATATGAATTGGTTCACTGTCTTACAGAAACTAAAATGATACCTGTGCTTCATAGGTAATTTCTGGAATACAATGCTATACTAGGGATTCGTACAACATGAACCCATGTGCAGCGGGAATAAAGGAAAATAAAAAGAAAATAAAAGTCTAGCAGTCTGAATACCATCACCAGAAGAGAAAGCTTTGAGCTGAAACATGGACGACTGATAATTTCAATAGCCTGGTTATAATTGGGTTGTTTTGATTCTAAGGGCCATATGCTGTCTTCCTCAAGCTAGATTCTGGCCAAAAATCACCTGACTGGTGGAACACTGTGCTGATCTTAAAATAGATAGAGATGAGCAAGAGTCCAGAGCAAGCACCTAGTAGTAGATTTGAGTTATTTTGGAAACAATTAATTGGAAGAAACAAAAAGAGAAAATGAAAAAGCCTGATAAGTTTTATCAAACAGAATTATAAATATAGCTGTATTTCAAGCATACCTCTTGGACACTTTCTTCTTGATCTAGGACTGATTCAGATAATAGCAGTTATTTCAGCTTCTTTTGGTACTTTGAAAGCTACACGTGCTTCTGCAGTTACCAAGTTCGTACAAGTCTGTGATTTAAAATCCTACTATCTGAGAGCTTACTGAGTCATAGAATAGTATTCTGGTCTAGAAAAAGCTGCTGGATCTCATGAACCTTGAACGCAAATAGCTTTTGATTTTTTGGTTTTGTTTTTTTTCCCATATCAGGCAACTTTGTTTCAAACTCTCAGAGAGAAGGATGAAAACATGTTCATGAATAATGTATGTTGAAAATGGCTATCCAATTTGAAGTAACTAAACAGTCTGATATGTTTCAAAACAGAGCTATGCACTACTTGCTTTCAGTCCCCCTGCTGTGCACTCTAAGGCAGTGAATGTTGTCCACCACATTTGCAGACATGAAATTTTCTTAGGATTTTTTACACCTAATCATATAAGTCACTAAAATTTGAAGTCTAGCTGGACAGATATTTAGTTGTGGTTCATTTGGTAATGCTCAGCAGCAGAAAAATCGGTAAAACCATGGGTTTTTTTTTTTAATTTTCTAAGCAGAGACTAGGATTTATTTTATTATTAAATAAGAGTTCCAAGTGAATGAAGATGAAAGGATGTTGCAAATGAAGATGAAAAGGTATTTATGGCCTGATGGAAAGTTCATAATTTGTCTTGCATAGAATCATAGAATCATAGAATCTTAAAGTTGGAAGAGACCTCCAAGATCCAACTGTCAATCTAGCACCACCATGCTTGCTAAACCATGTCCTGAAGTACCACATGTACATGTTCTTTGAACACCTCTAGGGATGGTGGCTCCACCACTTACTTGGGCAGCCTGTTCCAGTGTCTGATCACTCTTTCAGTAGTGTTTCCTAATGTCCAACCTAAACCTCCCCTGCCACCACTTGGAGCCATTTCCTCTTGTCCTATCACTAGTTACTTGGGAGAAGAGACCAACACCTGCCTCCCTACAACCTGCTTTCATGTAGTTGTAGAGAGCAATGAGGTCTTCCCTCAGCCTCCTCCAGACAACTGGAAGAAGCCTCATTTTTCACAAACTCTCTAAGTCCTCATGGGGACTTGAAGCACCCTAATATCTACTGAAGAGACCACACAGCAGGGCACAATCAGCCCAGGAGATTTCTACAGTGCTTTGATGATAACTTGCTGACACAGGTGATGGAGGAACCAAGAGGAGAAGTTCTCTGTTGGATGTCTTACAGACATGGAAGAATCAGGATGAGGGACATCACTGGCTGCAGGTGATGGATTTCAGGATTCTGAGGGAAGAAGATCAGGGCAAAAAGATCATAAACCTGGATTCCAGGAAAGCAGAATTTGGCCTTTGGCCTTCCAAGACCTGCCTGGAAGAATCCCAAGGAAAGCAGTCATGGAATGCAGGGAAAGTGTTACAAATGCCAAAGCCTACCTGGATTGAATCCAGTAAGCATTATGAAAGGCAACAAGAAGCGTTTCTACAGATATATCAACAGCAACAGGAAGACTAGGGAAATCATGGGATGGCTGCAGAATGGGGGTGGAGGCCTGGTGACAAAAGACAAGTAGAAGGCCAAGTACTCAGTATCTTCTTAATGTGGGGTCTTTATGGTAAGACTAGCCTTTCAGAAAAGCCAGGTGAGTAAAGTTTCAAGCAAGGAAGACTTACTCTTGGTGGACAAGGATCAGGCTAGGGAACTTTTAAAGAAACTAAACATATATAAATTGATGAGACTTGATGAGATGCACCTGCAAAGGCTGAGGGAGCTCTTGATAATTTTTGAAAGCTCATGGTGGTTGGCAGACATGCCTGAGAACTAGAAGAAAGCAAATGTCAATCCTACTTTCATGAAGGGTAATAAAGAGGATGTGGAGAACTACAGGCTCATCAGCCTCATCTGCATCCCATGGAAGGTGATGGAGCAAACCCTCCTGAAAAACATTTTCAAACATATTAAGGACAAAAAGGTGACTGGAATTAGTCAGCATGGTTTTACAAAAGGAAAATCATGTCTAACCAACCTGATAGCTTTCTATAATGAGGTGACTGGCTTTGTGGCTGAGGAAAGAACAGTGAATGTTGTTCATTTTTACTTTACCAGGATTCTCAGCATTATCCCCCATAACTTTCTTACAGAAAAACTGATGACGTATGGGCTAGGTCAGTGAACAGTAAGATAGATGGAAAACTGGTTCAACTGTCATGGTCAAAGGATCGTAATCAGTGTCAGAAAGTCCTGCCACAGGCCAGTATCTAAAGGGTCAATACTGGGTTTCATACTGTTTAACATCCTCATTAATGACCTGTATGATGGGACAGAGTGCATCCTCATCAAGTAGGCACATTATACAAAGGAGGAGTGATTGATAAAGCAGATGTTTGTGTTGCCATTCAGAGGGACCTCAACAGGCTGGAGAGATGAGCCAACAGGAACTTCATGAAGCTGAACAAAGGGAAATGACAAGTCCTAAACCTTGGGAAGAATAACTCCACACATTAGCCCAGGCTGGGGCCAACCTCAGCAGAGAAGGACCTGGCAATCCTGAACTGAACATAAGCCAGCAATATGCCCTTGCAGCTAAGAAGAGCAGCAGAACCCTCAGTTGCATTAGGAAGACCATTGCTAGCAGGTCAAGGAAGGTGAGCCTTCCCTTCTACTCATCACTGGTGGGACACCACTATAGTGGTGGGACCAGTTCTGGGGTCCCCATTACAAGAGATACAGGAATGTAACAGAGTGAGTATGGCTGCCAGAGAAGGGCCACAAAGATGATTAAGGGATTGAGCACCTGTCATATAGGCAGAGCCTGAGACACTTGGGATGACTCAGCCTGAAGAAGAGAAGGCTCAGAGGAATCTGACAGGGAGGAAGATGGAACCAGACTCTCAGTGGTGTCCAGTGAGGTGATAAGAGGCTGTGAGGACAAACTGAAATGCAAGAAATTACCTTTAAATGTGCGGGGAAAAAATATTTTTCACTGTAAGTATAATTGAACACTGGAAACAGAAATATTGTGGAGTCTTCATCCTTGGAAATATTCAAAACGACTGGACAACATCCTGGGCAATCTTGTCTAGCTGACCCTGCTTTGAACAGGGACATTGCACTCAACAGTCTCCAGAAGGCACTTTCATCTGGAGAAGTCACTAGACTCAGCAATTCTGTGATTTTTGTGAGTCTGTGATTCTGTAAGAGATGCCCCTATGATAAACTCACAAGTAATTTTTATTTAATATAAATGAGCATTTTTAACATAAACATTAATGTATAGAATGGCTTAGCAGATGTACGTATCAGGAATTTCTGTTGAGCTACCTAAGTCTAAATGGCCCAGCCAGTTAGTACAGTTAGTACAGTTAGTACAGTTAAAGCATAAAGAGAATGATATGGTTACCATCACTAGGTTAGGTTGCTTTCCACTCCCCGAGCTTAACAGCCAGCAGTCTACTTGTGGGAGACTGAAAAGGGACAATCTGGCATAAATCCATCACACGGTTTGAACTTGTACCTACAAAACCAAATCACTACATATTCGGTCTGTGGTAGATGATGTAGCCCAAGAAACACTAACAACAACTCAAACCTTTACAATCTTCAATGTTTTCCTGTAATATTTCAGGTAAGTTTAATGTAGCTCTAAGTCTTTTATTTCCTCCAAGCAAAACTCGTACAGTCATGGCAAAGAAGGAACTCTAACATATTTTCCATTATTTTTAGCTCATGCTAGATTTCCTAAGTAGCTGGAAAAACTATGCATATATCATATGACAAGGAAAGAAAGGCATTCTCTTGGCTCTGAAAATTCCTGAAAGACATAGCTATGTATCATTTCCAGTACACACTTCAACATTCAGAAAAATAAAGTTAATCATTCCAGAGTGGCATTCCTTGAAGAAGAGAAAGGTAAAAGAGAAAACTGATACTGATATCTCAAGATCAGATGCATCATCTCCTTACCTTTATGTACAGTTAGCATTTTTCTAAAAATCCCACAATTCTTTGGTTTCAGCAGTCATAGAAAGTTAGTGTTGTTGGACATGAACAAGAGGAATTGTTTATTTAGTTTTAATTAGAATTATATTTCATAGGAAATGTCTAGTGATGTCCATAAAATAATAAAATAAAATTAGCATGGATTTTAACAATAAGAGGCTTGTTGATCTAAGTGGGCAGGTACAATGAAGGAAGGCAAGGTGCCTGGTGTTCAACTTAACAAATTATTTAATTATAGCTTTTCCAACCTTAAACCAAACAAAAGTTATCTTTCTCAAAGCTCATCCTACATATAACCCTTCTCTTTATCTTTAATCTACATTTTCAATTTTTAATATAGCTGATTTCATATGATAAACTTTATAGAAGCTATGTGAACATGATGTTCTATATTCCTATACCCTGACTAGGTAGGGAAATTCCCAGTAAGATGAGTCAGTGTGATAGCTCCTTTGGGTTGGTGTTATTATTTTTATTTTTTTCATTTTTTTTTTATTGCTGTAGTGATTAGGATTTTGGGCAACGAACTGAAACAATATATTACTAGACTGGCAGTCAATCAGATCACTATAACTTCAAACATCATTTAAGAAGATCTACTTTTTTATTATTTATATAGCTCCATAGTTCATGGTGCTACATAGAACAAATCAAAGACAGATTCCCTGCCCCCTAAGAGCTTACAGTCTAGGCAAGTACAAGAACAACAGAAGGAGATAACACAGGCAGAGGACAGGGAGGGGTAGTAAATGAAGAGAAGGACAATTAGATTACAGTCACATGAAAAGCTAGTGTGTTTATGTTGGTGGACACAAACTGGGGAGATGAGGTGCTTGAGTAACTTTTTTTTAATTAGAACTACATTTTATAGGAGAGCCAGAAGAAAAGGGTTTTGAAAATAATTTGAAAGTGTCAGAGGTACTTGTAGGAAGGCGAAGAGGCAAGACTGGAAGGGAACAGGACTTTAACATATTTGAGGTTGGAAAGCAATTAACTTGGTTGTCAGATGAGTCAACCTCAGTGACCCTTTCTTTTCCTACACATTTTTGAAAATACAACAAAAAGCACAACTTCTCCTGTACACGTAAACGCAGTCTGGTAGCTTATTTTGCCTTTAATATCTTATCAGTACACATTTGGGGATGTATTGGACTTGATTCCTCTGAAGTAGGAGTTTTGACACGCTTTCAAAGTAGTCAGCATTTCAATCATCATATTTTGTAATTGCGGATGCATTTGGAGACTCTAGTGCATTTGGAGACTAAGTGAAGTTGTATCTAAAGTACTTTCAAAACTTTTCTAATAGCCTTAATATAATAATACCACAATACCATTTTATAGCATTATCTTTTACCTCTTTGTATGTTGTTCTCTCTGCTTATGACCCCGTTTCCCTGAAAACATTTTGATTTTCTAGAATATCAGGGCATTTCTCCTACTTCTATTTAAGGTTTCAGATTTTTGTTTTTTTTTTTAAATTCATAAATTATGTCTTTTCCATTCTGAAATATTAACTAGTTAGTGTAGTAGGGCTAAACAGTGTTAGTTTGGTTTTTTGGAAGACTCTATTAGTGAAACCAGGAAGGATTATTGCACAGAGCCTCAAATAATATAAACATGAAAGAAAAGGTTCTTTCAAATCTATACTGAATTCTTCAACTGAAAATTGAGATAGAAACTCCTGAAAGTAGTATCTCATACAAAACAAGCCAGATAGATACTCCCTGGATATGTTTGTATTTGTGTTCATGTAAATAGCCTGCTGATGTCTATAATGGGCCAAATCCTCATTTACGATAAAGCACTACATATCTCTTAATTTCATCCAACTATTTGGCTCAGAATTTTCATTACAGGTCATTCACAAATTGCATTTATCAATAAGCTAAAGGGTTTTTTTTGTAATTTTTTTATATTCACATAGTTATTTATTGCTATATAACCATGTTGAGGCAACTTGAAATTCCAACCTAAGATTTTAAGAATCCTTAAAGTTTACAGACTTTTATCTTCTTTGAAACAGATACTGTAAAAAAAAAAAAAATTCCATTCAGTTTTTACCTCAAATTTTCATGTACCAGGTAGCACCATATAACTGACTTATAACTGCTTTAAAAGTCTTCTCTAGAGGGACATTCAAGGTCAGTCAGAGAAGCATCCATCATAGTGTCCTGGGAAATCAACAGACTAATTGAGCTATTATATGAAACCACTTAAGGCAGTAATACACAGATTCTGAATCTTCATGTGCCAGATACTCCATTTTAGCTGCTGTAGTTCCATTGACTTTAATAATACTATAGAAATTTATACTACATGTGTATTTGGGAGTAAGCCTGTCTGAGGCCTTACAAAATGAGGATATTTTCTTCAGAACTGAGGATAGCCTTCATAACAGTGAAGAGAAAATGATCCATTGAGCTTTTGGGAGTACAAAACTACCAGTAGAATTTTCTGCTACTTTGGGGATCAACTCTTTGTTAGTAATTTTTCCTTATATGTCCTAATTTTCTGCGAAAAATATAGAAATAATTACTAACGCACAGCAAAGTAACAGTATGAAATAGTGTATAATTTTTTTTAAAAAGACATTATCCTACTATGAATCTGTGGAGCCATGCATTTCTACTCTTGATCTTAAATACAACTCTCCAGTTACTTTGCATATTTCCCTTAATAATGGAAGGCTGAAATTCTCACTGAAATCTTAATTAAGCCACACTACTTCTGCATTAGGATTCTTGATCCTTGGAGGGTTTTGACCCAATAAAATATTTGGGACATATTCTGCAGTCACACTTACTTTGGCTCACATAAAACTTAATGATAATTAGCCATGAGCATCAAGGTGAGAATGGAACTCCTGCTTATTTCAACAACTATAATGGAGAAAAGAAAGGTTGGGGTTTTTTTAATATAATACAGCATTTTATTACATGATTTTACAAATTTTATTGTAAATCATCAAACAAATGCAATAGCCAATTTTTTTTTCCATTCCAAACCATCATAATTAAGCATTTTCACTGTATTTTATGACAGTTACTTTCTTTCTCTTTGAATTTTAAATAACTTAAACTTAATATGTATTATGTAAGTATACTCACTTTCAGAGTCTTTGCTGAAGGTGTTTTTATCTTGTTTATATTTCAGACAAAGATAACCTGTTCTTTGTAATCATATAAACTGGCATCAAAATCTCATAAATGTAAGAGAATTTGCTTTCTCAGTCCCTATCCAAAATGGAAATGGCCAGCTCAGTTTCTGTGAAGATTTATGAGAACTGGGTAGTAGACACAAACCTCCCCCTTCCCCTCAAATTCCATTATATAATTTCTACAATTTGGACAATGTACTTTATACTTCTGTGTTAGGAAGATGATTGTAAGATTAAATTAAGGCCCAGTAAACAAATGATCTCATTACTCACCAATGACTGATTATCTATGATAATGTTAAAGTTTTTTTTTTAATCAATCAAATTAATTATTTTCTGTATAAACACCATCTTCATAATCTTTTTTGGTTGACACAACATTCCTACATAATCCATCCTATACATGTTTTATTCAGATAAAAATAAATTTACAGTAGATGGAGGGACAAGATTCAGTATCTGTAGGGCAGTATTTCAAAATGTTATGTTCAGGAACTCACCACAGGCAGAACATATAAATTAGCTTTGAAGCAGGTAAGAGCCAGATCCTACAAAAACTTATCACAGTGTGCTGTACTGGCTTCTCTCAGAAATTCCAGCAAACTCTCTAGCCACTGTAGAGAATCGGTAGGATAGGGTACTAAGCTAAGGCTAAGTACCAGTACTGACACAAAGGATTGCACGTATGTTGCTCAGATCACACAGCAAAAATAAAGCAACTAAAACTGATATAATTGTAATGCTTTTCTTTTTTTTTTTAATTTTGTGCATTGGATTCAAACAGCAAACTGAGTGCATTTTAACTGTTATCACAATATGGTCAAGAGGTCTGTGTCTTTTACCATTTACACACAATTGTTCATGACAGCATGTTACCAGCCTAGTGGAAATCGGGGGTGTAGCATGGTAAGCAGTGGTGGTAGTGTACCTATTTTTTATATTATCTAACTTGAAAATATGTCTCTTCTAAGATTCCTTTTTCTTGATAAAAATAGTTTTCACCAAACGTTGGTGGTGCACACGCACTACCATTCATGCTTGGCATCACACCCCTGACAGAAACACATGTTCTTATTTTGTTGATAAAAAGTATTACAAAAATTTCCATACAAAAACTATTTTCATAGAAATCTTGCATTTCCACAAATAAACCTGAACATTTTTTTTTTTGAAAAAAAAAAAACTGCTCAAGAATTTTGTTCATTTAGTACTGTGACTGTATTGAAAAATGCAGTCCTCCTTAAAGTTCTCCACATTAATTTCTTTTTGGTCACCCATCCCACTTCCAATACTAGCGAGAATTGCACAGGCTCCATTGAGTTCAATTAGTAGCAGGAACAAGGGTTTCAAAAGTCATTCAGTCTAAAATGCAAGCCCTCTATGTGTGAAATACACTGCTTCCAACCCCCCTCCCTCTTTTCACAATTAAAGAAAAAAAAGTAATTGCTTCTATCTAAAGGTTGTAAGATACATTCCTTTGTACTAAGGAAACTTTAATTAATCTAAAAATTGGGTCAAAATTATGGAAATTTTTTGTTGTTTTTTTAGACCAAAGTTCCAGCCCGAGTAAATTTAAGTTACTGTTTTTTTTTTTTTTTCTTTTAATATATTATTTATTTACTTAGTTCAGTGACGCAGACAGTCAAAAAAGCAGGTGAGCATCTTCATATTTATCCTTCTATTCACGGGATTCATGTTTCCTCACTTCAACATTTCTCCCATCCAGGAAGCTCATATCGCCTGTCCAGATGGTAGTTTCAGTCTACCAGCAGTTAGCAACTCTTCTATACTTGGAAGTTCAGAAGAACATATGGTTTCTTGTTCCACTACAGTTCTGAGATATTACTTTTACTGGACTCCTTCCATGGTTAGTATCCTCTTGGGCATTTACTCTCCATCTCCTGACAACAGTTGAACTTCAAAAGGAACCTGTAATTTCTCACTGAGACTGCATTTGAAACCAGCCACAAAACTCACATGGAACATTCATTCATTCAGAATGGTGGAAACCCATGACGAACAGTGTAACCCCACATAACTTGGTTGATCCATGATGCTTGTGATTCGAGTCTGGCCATTGCAACTGCTGAGATCACAGAGTCTCAAGTTCATAGACACAGCGGCATGAGGTAACTCATTTTATTTTGCACAGGTTGCATATTTCCACAGGAAACATTCTCGCAAGGTTGTTTGGAAAAAAGACGACAGTTTGTGCTTGGGGTATTTGGCTTCCCAGCTCTATGCCATGGTTTCTTTACCTGGCAACCTTCTGTCGTTAAATGTGTGCATGTTGATAACTTCTTCTGTTTTCACAATAACGGGAGCCTGTGGCTTGTGTTTTAATCGGCGCTGACACTTGAGAGACATCCTTAGCTCCTCTATCATGGCACTACAGAAGGACCTCTACAGAGGGAAATAGAGGAAGAAGAAAAAAGACATCTGTAAAAAATATCTAGCTGCAAAGTCTAGAAGTAGATTCACTCTACTGGCACAGCCTTGTCAGTCTTGTCAGCCTGGAGCTCATAACAAATTGCTGTCTTTTAAATATGCATCACATAATAATTAAAATGACTTATCCAGCTGTGATGACTCAGTGAAAAAATCACCTTGTCTCTACAATTATTTATCTGGCAGCTATTGACGATGGATGCATATGATACGCAAAAATATTTCAAACAGATTTCAACCACAGTTTAGCCTTACAGGACAGCATCTGAATGTAACGTCTATATTATTCAGTAAAATCTCTTTGCTCTTATTTCAAAATAATACATTTCATTTCTATATGATTTAAATAGCTGGTCCTCAACAAAACAACAAATTTTAGTGCATGAAGTTTACCTAAATGAATGTTTAAATACTATTAAAATGCAGACTCTTTACTACTCCATTATTTTTAATATCTTCTGTGTCTAAACACTTCTTTCACTACTGACTAACATTTGTGGAGTATATAGGTGCAAAAAATATTCAGTTCTATCAATCTTTATGAATAACATATTATCAGAAAAACAGTCCATTAACATGTTTTCATCAAAAGCTAGATCCTCAAAGCCCTTTTTCCTTTTTACAGTGCAAGAAATTTGAAAAGTAAAATAAAATCTCCCTTATTCCCTCAGTCTGACTGAATTCTCCACTGCTAATAGTGTGCTGAGCAATTAGCCTCTCCTCTATGAGAACTGGAGTATGGATGAAATATGGAAGTGAGGAAGAAGAGTCTCACTTTTGGGGGCTGTGAATTAATAATTTTTATCATAACTTTAACTTAAATGTTTTCCAGCTAATAGATAAATGTATTAATTAAATAACACATCCCAGAGTCTGAGATGTTACGACAAGCCTCTGACAATCGCTCTCACTCAAAGTAAAATTGAGGCATAATCACAGCCCTTTGCAATTTGCTTTCTTAATAACTACTCTGCAGTCCAGGGAGATGATATGGAAAAAGGAAAAAAAAAAACAACCACCACAAACCACAGAGCACCTGGAAGTACTGTAAATATCTCTTCATGATTGTTTGATTTTGTTAGTGGTAGATCATCAGCCAGTATATAATTGTCTAATTTATCTCCCCAGTAAAGAACTCTGCTTTATTTGTAAACGGTTACATCTCCATTATTCATACAAACCGTGAGTTTGGAGATTAGATCCAGAAAATATTTAAACATCTCATCCTACCTAGTTCTTTAGTAGCCTAAATTGAGACTGTGTTTATGAAAATCTGCATTCGGCTTCCAACCTCCAGGTCTGAAGGCACTCTGAGAAGTAAGGCACAAAGTTTTCCACATTAAATTTTATAGGTTTGTCATTTGGCCATAGCTCGTAGAAATTCTGCTAAACACACTGGTGCTTGGCTTAGTCCTGGATCCCATCGGAATTCACACTCAAGTTCTCCATGTGTGAAGTTGTCAATTCAGTAGGTGTGCTTTAAAAGGACATAATAAATCAAGTTTCTCAAAACCAGTTACAACAGCTGATAAGAAGGACACGTGGCAGACATTACAACTTTCTTCTGTGCAGCCATTCATCAGCTCAAGCATTAGACCTGAATGTGAGACACATTTGAGAGTGCCAATTCAATAGTGTCTTCTTCAGGAGGGGTTTTAATGTTTCAGCAAAGGTTTCAAACCTACAGGTGTTAGACTATTTCAAGGTAAAAACACGTCTAATTTCCACCTACTGATCCTGTTCCACTTTACACAGAAGCAGCAGTTAATAGAGGCAGAGTGGGAGCATGGGAGAGAGGGAGAGTACGGGCAGTTCCTGTTTCAGTGACAACTTCAATATGTTTATGTAAATTTCTGTTTAGTGCAAAAGAGTGCAAACATGAGTTGTTTCAGTCATGGGTTAAAACTGAACCCGAATCACCCAAATCCTGAACAAATGCGCTCTTCTCTAATCCTTTGCATACAAAAGGGAATAGGCAGGTGGGAAGGAAAGGGTAATCTTACTTTGGCTGTGATACTCTTCCTTTCAAACATTCCTTTCTCCTGCTGTGTTTGAAGTAAAGGTGTGACACCTACACAACTTAAAATAGAAAGGGTTTAGCCACCTACAACTAAGAAAAGTTTAAGTTTTGAATCCAGAGGAGAGAAAAGTATATCTCTCTGATGTAGTCAAGTACAAGTCCTTCAGAGGCCAAAGTTCAAGACAAAATTTCTCATTTTGGCTGGCTACATGGCATGACTTCTGCCATGGCCACTCATTAGCACTCTCTTTTAAAAATATTCCAGTGCACTGGGTTGACATCCAAAACAGAACTTATGACTTTCATTGTGTGAATGAGGTGGCTAAAATTTCTAATTGAATGGTCTGAGCTGTAATATGTCAGATCTTCATGCATAAGGTATCCTTGCTTAGCATTGTGTACAAAGCAGGAAACTCTACCTCCTTATTGTCCAGTTATACTTTGAAAGAAAATACTCGATTCTGCTAGACTTTCTCTTTTTTTCAAGAAAGTGCTATTGCTTAACATCAAAACTGCAGTTATTATGAATCTGAAATTAGCACTGAAATATTTCAAAAGGGCAAGATTTAATTTAGTATTCCCTAATGGCTTACAAGCTAAATTGCTAAGGCTTGCAGATCTTGGCATTTTCACTCTGTGGGGAACCTAGTACATAACTCAGGAATTTCATGGGGAATCTGTTAAGAAGTAAATGCTACAACAGTCAGTGTTACACCACCTCCAGCCATTATATAGCTCTCACCTCAGGAGTCAAAGACCTAACTGAAAAACTATGAGGAACAAAATCCTTCTAAATTTAAAAATGGTGTATTAGCACTTAACACTTTCAAGATTGTGTCCCTTGTCTTTTTTTTTTGCCAAGACATCTAACAAAAGTGCCAAAACAGAGTGAAGATGCATCAATGCACCAAAACCTTTTGCAAAGATCTGCAAACGCTTACCAGAAGGTAAAAATTTTCAGGTAATATCAGAAAGAACAGGATTACAATCAATAGCCAAGAGATAAGAAGATACATGCACTTGATGCCAACACTCTGAAATATCCCAAAAATGAGATCTCAAGAAACTTGAGATTTTAAATTTTTGGCGTATTTCATCTGAGAATTTCCCCTGGATCTGAAAACTCATTAAATGAGAAAAGTTGGTAAGACTAACAGTCTTAAAAAAGCAGTTAACACAATTTTGAGATAGTTATTTTATCTAGAAATTTTTTTCCATTCTGTGTTTTCAAGTTATTTCATATAAATTAAGTTCACCAGAACTTATCTGCATATATTGTATTAAAAATAATATTGAATTACTTCATTTACTAAGTTTTTAATGTATGCTATGTATTTTAAAATATCAGATGTCTGAAAATAGTAAACAGTATTAGTTCCAAGACAGTACTATTTTTTTGGTAACTGAGCACTGTATAACTGTATATAACTGTATTAATTTGAGGCTATATAAAAATTTATGACCTGATTTTTCTGTAGGTTCTATCTGAGAAACATAAGGAAGAGTTTCCCCACATATTGCAAAATCATATTCCAAAAATGTTTACAAAGGAATACTTTATGTTTGAGCTTTTTTTTTTATAATAGAAATTCTTTTCTTGTCTCATTTCAATTCCAATCTCTGCATGGTCTCCATTTTCTATACGATTAAGCTTTGTATTCTTTCACTATTACGATACAACTTTTGGAATAATAAGATGTGAAAAAAAGGAAGCAGCTCTAGAATGCTTTTTTGTAACAGATAAATGACATTTTCAGATATGATTTTAGAAAATATAGTTCAATGTTTCAATTTTCATTTCTATTGACCACTCAGATTATTAGAGAAAAACAGTGAAATGCTTAGAGGAATTATAGGCTATATTTTGAAACTGTTGTCCATTATGAAATTGAGCACTTTCAGTATATATCATAAGACTCTCTGCTTAATTCAAAGCATATAACCTTTTGCCCTAGACTTACCTTCCACACTGCAGGCGTGTTAAAAGAACATCAGTTAATATTGATTTTTCACCAACCCTTACAAAATCGTAAGTTGTCTTCCTAAATGTTACCAGAAAGTAAATGCTGCCTCCAAGTCATCTTAGATCTAATCAAATAGTAGAAGAGTTGAAAGAAGGCATACAGTTCTCTAAACACTAGTGTAGTTAAGTGCAACTGATTTGTTGCCACAAAACAATCACTATAAAACGTTAGAAAAAAAGAGCTGCCATTCTAAGTGGGGAGTTCAACTGTAGAAAAGAAAATTTTAATCAGAACTATAGTTCTTAACCTTTTAACACAAAGCAATTTTGAAAAAGATAATCTCTGTAAGAAAAGAAGTAACTGATACATCTTTCATTTGCCACTGCTGACAGCTCATAAGTCATGTAGAATCGAGATAATAATTTTACAAAACATAACCACTGTTTACAAACTATTTAGACAGCTTGTGCATGGCTTTATTGCCTGATGAAAAAAATGTATCTTTGCATGTATGTATTAATATGAAAGCTAGACAATTTTTAAACTGTTTTCATTATATTGCTTTATAGACATTTAGAAAGGTAATTAGAAATCATATTAGCATTTTTTAGACACAGAATTATAAAACCATCGCCACAGATTTTGCTTTTAACAGCCTAAAAAGAGCAACAGGAAGACAGGAATGACATTCCTACAGCACTTTTAACATTCTGATTTAAGTGAATAATATTCAACATGTTTTAGTATAAAAATCTCCAATTGCTTGCTAGTTTATATTTTTTACCCTCTTTGATGAAGTTAATGTAAAGTTGACTGTCAATACTCAATAAGAAACTGTAAGATTTACTCAGAAGTTCCAGTATTGTGCATCAGATATTATTTGAAGCCTTGTCTAATTTTCTTAAAGCACTAACGGTAGTAATCCTGCAGCATCTTGTCATGTTATGGGTCAGTGTTCTAGCATTTAGTACGGTATATCAACCGAATTGCTTTTCATCTTGTTGAAGTTAGCTAGAATGAATGCACAGCCCTACCCTGACCCTCCCTCCTAATCAGATTCTGCTTCCATATGCCACTCCTCCAAAGATTTTGAATGTGTATATGGAAAACTCGTCAGTCTTAAATCCCCTAGACAGAAACATGAATCCTAGCAAAACGTGGACTTAGGATCACAAAGAGATGACAATTAGTGGAATGAAAATAACCTCAGAATAAGATACATCATATTTCATTGTAGTTGAAGCACTGCCATTTCAAAAGAAGTTAAAGTGTACTTCTAATGATCAGATTTTTAGGTTGCTTAGTTATATATCTTGTCTTAGACTAGGTTGTATGGATATATATGTACATACATTTATATCTATATACACATAATATGGTTACATTAAATATATTTTCCCATAGACTTTTCCGACGTAGCTCATTTTAAATCCCTATCAAGCATAATGCATAAGTACACTGCAGATTAAGTTCACATCAATTAGCTCAATATATCACCAATATATTCTCAAGTTCAGATTTAGCAACTGCTTTTTTGGTAGATGTAGAATGAGTAGCCATTTTAGGAAGTTATTTTCAGGCTAAAATGTGTAGATTTAATTGCCTACTCAAATAAAGACAATAATATCAAGCAAAATTAAAATCTTAATTCCGTAAATTAAGCTTTGCTTCCACCATAGTATCTACAAAGTCAAGACCAATATGGTTGTTCCAGACAGTTTCATGAAGCATCAGGTGCTTCACCCTCTAATTAAATTGAATGCTGACTGTTTCAAGGACTTTTCTAGCTATTTTGTGGAGAGGATCAAGAAGAATCTGATGGGACCGACCATTCCTCTAACATAACAACATTGAAGGAATTGTCCATGAGTTGTGCTCACTGAGTTTTAGAGTTATGTGATGAACTTAGACGACATACAGGACCTCATTGCAGGCCGCCTCTAGCATAGATTGTTAAGGTCTCCCAGTGGGACAATAAGATTCCAGCTTGCCTTAAATAAATTATCAATTAGTGTCCAAAATAACAATTCAGCCACTCTCAAATTCTAAAATTTATTTCCTGACGAAACAAAACACACTCTGGTGGATGACAGAGACTTCTGGTAAAGCAACTCTGAGTCCATTTAAAGTCTTCTGTAACTATTTAACCTGGTTTCCAGTCTTAGTGCAGCCTGATAGCTACACTAGTTCCTGCGGCTGATGTGGAACTCCTATCAGTCCAGTAAGGATTTTCAAACGTGTCTTTGTTTAGCTCTGCCAGCAGCCTTTCTGGCCATCGCACTGACCATTATGTTTTTCTGACTCACCTGTGGACCTAGGCTGGGGCAGATGGGATTGCACTTGTGTGGTTCCACTCTTTCCTCTCAGAGAAATCCCAGAGGATGGCATAGGGCAATTGCTCATCAGCCCCGAGGGCTCACTTTCATGCAGGATTCCACAAGATTTCATCCTGTCATCTCTCCTTTCAACATGTATATGAGGCCACTGGGGAGATAATGAAATAATTTGGGCTGTGGTGTCATCGGCACGCAGATGATACACGGACCTATTCTCTTGTCAGACCAGGATGGTGCAGTCATTTTGCGCTTCCAGTACCTGGCTGAAATAGGGGTATGAATGGCAGCTTAATCTCAGGGAGATAGGTGCTATGCTGGACAAGTAAATGGAAGCATTCAGAAGATATTCTCTACCTTTTTTATTGAGTTCCACCTCTTGTGAAAGAGGCTTACAGTCTCAGATTTCTCCAGGTTCCTAAGTCTGGTTCTGGGTTTTCAAATTGGATCAGTGGTAATAAGTACTATTTGTCACTTGTGTTTCCATCAGTGGCAAGAATTTCTACTGGTGTGAAGCTTGCCATACCAGTTCAGGTCTTCTTGCAGAACATACTATTGCAGTTCCTGGACAACGGCTACAAATGACTCCCAGATGTTTAATAAGTGCCAACGGCAATTCATAGTACTTTAGGCATGTGGCTGCCACTGAGCAAATAAATAACAGAATATATGATACTGCCTATTTGATTTAGAATTACATCCAATACAAGATTTTAAAGGTTCTATATGTTGTAATCACAGCTGTGCAAGGTATTTCTCTGCCTTTCAGCGGAGATTATCCTGATTGCACTGAAATCAGTCACCTGAGATCTTGCGCTCTCAGCCACTGGATGTAAAAGTTCATTCACCTGTTAAATCACTTTTGATCCTAGATCTAAATTAATTCTTTGTTCATCCAAGGAAGGTCAGGTTTGTTGATCTTCAGGCATGGTGAAAGGAAGTGATGATGATATGTAATTAATCCTTTGGAGTATGAATCTATCTAGATAAAAATATTGTATATAACACCATATAGTTTAATTTGAAAATAAATTGTCCATCTTACAGAGACATTCTGGAAAGTAAATGCAACTTTTCTTACCTGAGTTTAGGTGTATCTAAACAGTTATTTTTAAAGTTTGCTGAGCTAAAGTCCACTGTACATTATTCACTGTAAAAATTTATACTAGTTTTATAGTTCAGTGTGATAGTATAAACTTAATACAACATTTGGCATGGCCTCAAATCATATTGAACAGAGAGAGACTATTTGTATTAATTTAATGCCAACAGTTACTACTGTTTTGGGAACACTAACTACTATAGTCATATTGCACTACATAATATGAAAATGGTTATCATCCACTTCACTATAATTACATGTTTTCATCTGGCAGTCTAGGATATTTTCTCAATCTAAAAAGCAGCTGGAAGGGCTTGTTGTCACTTTGCAGGCTTATACAAAACTCAAAGTAATCTAAATCAAATGAACTAAACTGTTTGCTACTACACTTAGCTATAGCATAGCTGATTAATTCAAAATGCAAAGACTAATATATATATAAATATTTGTATATGTGACATGTTAAAGTAATATTTAGGGGAAGACACTGAAAAATTATTAGAAAGACATTAATGATCTATGATCTGACATTTTTTTCCTTCAGAATGAAGAAAGGTTGGGTTTTTTTTTTCAGAGAAGCCAATAATTGCATAATGTGAATGTTACTTCTTTCTACTAATGAGTGAAAGTGAAATATACTTACTATAAAAGAAAAGACATGTTGGGGTTTCCAATAAAAATTGTATACAACTTTAAATTCTTGTCAAACATAAAATATTCCACAACTCAGACCTGTAATTTAAGCCCTGAACTTTGAGTGAATATCTATCGAGCAACAGTGAGCCTCCTGAAATCATATTCCTACATTGTACTTGTGCAATGGTCAGCTTTGCATACATTTCTAATCTTTCTGTTCTTTTTTTCTTGAATGATACAAATTAAGAAATTAAAAATCCCTCAATAGCAAAGTCCATTACCACATAGATGTTGGTAGAGCTGCAATCAAAAATCAAAATAGAATTCTTGGTTTTAATGTTTTATTGTTTGTAAATGATTTTTAAAATGTCACAGTCAGTCAAATTAGTTTATTCCACTTTTTCAATTTTTGTCTTTCCATATCTTTTTTTTTTTGTGTGAAAGTTGGAGATTTTTGTAGGTTTGATTTTGGTTTGGGGGGTTTTGTTTTGTTTTACTTTGTTCTTTTTTGTAACAATTCCTTCCATTAGAAAATATCCTCTAATATGTACTTAGGTGGTTTCCAAGAGGCATTTAATTATAATTAATACCTCAACTTCAATTATCTTTACACTTACACACATACAAATTAGCCATACAAGTCTATATATCCACATACAGTGCTCAAGGGAGTACAGGATGATAGAAGTTCCCAAATTTCCAACTTCATATCAGCAGAATGCAATGTGCTAAAGTTGGAAAAAACATTTCCTCTTATGAGCTGTCACAGCTGCTGCTGGTTTTCCCAGCCAACATTAAAAATTCTGAGGTTACTTTGTTACAAAAAGTGACATGACGATACTGACTGTACATTGTACAAAAGTTACTTGGCATATAAATCCCAAAGCTTTTACTTTGATTTACCATGAATGTCCACATTCATTTGTTTATTGTAGCCTGAGGAACAGGCTTTTCAACTTTAAAATCTTTTGAACTTGCTTCGCCCTGGAAAGGAACAAAAAAAATCTCTAGTCTGGGATTTACTTTGGGGTTGTTCCAAAACTATTATAAATTACTGTCCCAAATATCAAAAGCTTTTGATATTTAACTATTAGGAATATTCTCTGAACTCAATTAACACTGACATAATGGCAAGTTTTGATAAAGTAATCAAAAAGACTTTAATTTGTAAAATTTGGGAAAAAATCCAGTAAAATATTCTGGCAAAGTAAGAAGGGATTCTAAAAATGTTTTCATTTCATATGAAATTATTACGGGAATTTTGTTTTGCACTATTGTTAAGATAATACCTAAAAGGAAGATGGAAATATTGACTTTTCATATACTTCTGAAGAAGTATCCACAATATTTCAGTACTGATTAACTTCTTCCTGTAATATGATCCCATTTAGGACAAGTTGCATGTATGAACTTTGCTTGCTTCAATTCTAAAAAGAAGCATTCTAAGATATAATGAAGTAAATCAAGAACAGTTAACTGTATTAGAGAGAAGCACAATCAGGATGTCATGTCAATTGTATACAGTTAGAGCACAACAGATTTTCAGCCTAGCAGTCCTTGGCCCCTCCTTGCCTCTTGGGAAGGGTGTGGGTCCACTATGTTAATAAAACCAGGTTTCAAGATAACTTCTCAAGACAATGCCACCTTCTCCAAATAAACCATAAGATAGGTACAAGGACAACCATTTGCAACGGTGACAACAAGCAATATTCTATACATTCTTGACACTGCTTTCAGCAATACTTTGAATTTCATCCTAAAGTTTTCAGCAGTGCACATGTATTTTCTACCACACAGCTGACATTTATGGTAATATCTAATTACTGTCTGAAGGTGGTATCAAACTAGAAATAAACTTAGAGAAGATTTAAAAAAAAAAAATGAAACCCGAAGGAAAAGTCAATAAATTCTCAAACTGAGAATCATCAGCATATTATTCTAAATATTCAGGTCGTCTAGGTCAATGTTTTCCCTGGCCCTTATAATAATAATAATATGAGCTATACAAAACTAAATGTATGAAATGGACATAAACCCATAACACATTGAAGCACATCAATTTTTTAAAAAAGGACATAGTGATTGTTTTAAATGGCTTCTGTTTCTAACATTGCTTATTCACTGCCCTCTGAGTGCCTGTTAAAATCAGGCAGCAGGTCATTCACCAGCAAAAGTAATTATAAAATGCAAATGACTAAACATTTATTGTCAAGATTGGCTAAATAAAAAAGATCTGCTTTATAACATGTTTCCAAGCAGATGACATAATTAGATGTTTGTATTACAAACAATAGGAAATAATACAAGACTTTAGCATTTTTTAGAAAGGCTGCAATTAAAAAATAGGTGAGCATTGTGACATAAATTCTACTAAAATGTAGCAATTAAATTTCACTCTGAGAAATTAGAAGGCACCATCTTGTGGTTTCTCTGCAGGAATGCAGTCAGGACAGCCTCCGACCTACCATCTCCTCCTACCCCTTCCTGATGTGTCAACTGGAATGTCAAAATTTTAACACAGGCAAAAACAATTCCTTGTCTTTTTCGGTACTCTCTCTGAAAAAAATCAATGAGACTATGTGCTAAGTAGGACTAGATGAGTTATTTAGCTCAAAATACACCCCAGGTTATCACATTACTCAAATGTGTGTTTGAGGTAGGCAACAAGTTCAGAATTGCTGGCAACTATAGCAAAACCGCACTTAATTTCTAATAAGGTTAAGATCAAATACTACCATAACCTAAAGTCTCTGCAGCTTAATAAAGCTGCATGAATTTTTGAGCTAGCTAAGATCAGAAACTTCTATTCCTTTTATCCTTACATAATCAAAATCAAAACATGGATTGTGCATTTTGCAGAAGGTGTTTGAAATTTTTGCAAACAATTTATTTTGGGGAAGAGTCAACCAGTTAAGTTTGTGCCATCTTCAAAGACATAGTTAGTCTCATATACAGGTCATAGTTCAGCAATCAGAATTTCTTGTTCAACAGAGTCTGCAGTTGTAAACAAAAAGCTGGTTTGTATGTAACACACATGTATATTAACAGCTACTGATGTCTGCTTTGGGTCCAGTCCTGCTAAATGCTCATTCATTGTGCCTTTTGAGATAAACTATCCAGGCTGATCTTTCTCATATCAACTGTGTAGCTGAGCAGTGAATTATTTACTATGGAAAGTTTAATTGTTTTTGTCTTATTTGGGAAATGTATGCAAAATATAAACCAGTATCAATGTAGTTACTGTTTTTATTGCTTTTATAATCAATTATAAATAAATAACTATTTCAGATACGCTAATTTAACTGATTTTTAGGTTATAATTTAATTGAATAACTCCAGAAATACTTTGTTGGTGTTGTTTTTTCAGTACACTCTAAGATTTAATCTAGTTTTTGTATTACAGAACGTCTATGAGCAGATCTCCTCTAGTGAAACAAATAGGTAAGGTACACTGACATGTGTCTCATTTCACATTTTTTAAAGAACTTAACAGTTCAAAATTTAAAAAATGTACATCTGCTATTTTTTTCACAAGCACACCTAGTTCTGACCTGCTGATGACTCAATGAGTTTTGAATGGCTATAAATGACAGCAGAATTTAATCCATATATTGTTCTTTTCACATTCATCAGATCTGTGTCCTCTAGAAAATACTTAGTACATTAGGATGCTCATTTTTCAGACAAACTAGCCATAATATATGTCAGTGATTGACAGTCTAACTGTGACAACATCTAGGTTTATCTTTGCTTTTGAAAGGTGTCAATAAAGGAGGAATTTTTCTGTGTCTGGAAAGTGTTGTGGTGGCATGAATTTATATGTGGTATTCTGCTTATTGACATCTGTTTCCCAGAAAGACTACAGCTACTGTCACGTTTCCTTTGGATTTTTGAGCACATCAGAGGAGCATGATATTCGGAACCACTTTGGCTGCAAGATGCAACAGTTTTTAGCAAATAACACAAGTTTGTCTACTGCTTTTCTGAGCTCAATTTCTTTCAGGATTTCACTCCTCTAACTAGGTTCACACCAACAAATGTCTCTGTTTATGTGTGCACTCCAGGAGCGGGGCGACAGTGAAAATGCTAAAAAAATACATCTAGATTACACACCTTAAATCTGCATTGCCTCCCCACTAGAAGTGCAATTGTATATTTAGTATACACTAAAAAGCAGATACAAATATTAATATAATATAATATGCCTACTTCTATCCCAGGATAGTCCATAATTCAGCAGCTGGAGTTATACGTGTCTCCTCTCTCCTCATGTCAAGGCAGCGCTACTTGCTTGATGTATTCATCCCAGCAGAGGAAACATAGAGACTGGAGACAGATGACATTACTGCTTATCTCCCCTTTGGCTGCTACTTTCTCTCCTAGGCAAAGGGGATCTGCTACATTTAGAGTGGATGGTAGAAGACCTTCAGTGAATGTCTGTGGGTGCTGGGAGAAGAGTGGATGAGGGGATGTTGGGGTAGGCCACGTGTAAGGATGCTGACATCATTTTCCTGTTAATTATATTCCATAAGTAAACTTCTACTGGAATTTTACTGTCCTCCTGACATCATGGTGTGTGGGTGTAGTGGGGAGAGAAGGGAAGGGAAGAGATTGGCAGCAAAGAAGAATGAGAGGAGAGAGACCTACCTCTTTCAACTGCTTCACTTTCACTCCTAACCTTTTAAAGTACCTCAATACTTGATGATATCATGAGACCTTTCTGGTACAAGTACTGTTAAAAAGTGAAACACCTCCCGTCATTGCTATCCTATCCATCATTAACAAACAAAAATTTTAAAAAGGCAAATTTAAAAAAAAAAAACAAAACCAAAAAACCAAAACTACAAAAACAAAACCACAAAACCACAGGGCTTAGAGAAAAAAAGTCCTTAATTAAGAAGTTTCTGTTGCTTCCTCACACGACTTCCAACATGCTGTTACTGTCACATAAGATATGCATTCACACCCTGCAAAATACTGAACTCATGTTACAAGATTATTATCAAAACAGTCCTATTTTTCTAAGTGAGTGTTTGTTAAAAATACAGAAAAGCTAAACCAAATTATACTGATGTCCATATGAAATCCATATCCATCTTCGGGTAGTTAAAAATTATGGAGACTTACACAGGTTACTTAAGTAACTGGTATCTTTTTCCTCACACATTCATCTTAGAAACATAACATTCCAATAGTACGTTAACAGAAAGGAATGAGCCTGTAGTATCATGAAGAGGAGAATCTAAATGGTCCTTTAACAATTTAATAAAATGTACCCATGTTCAAACTGTGTTTAGGAACTTGTGACCTCATACTGCCTTTGTGTATATTAGGAAAAAAAAAATCTTTAACAATATACTTATAATAGGGCACTTGCATACTAAAATGTTACCCCAAAAGAACTGAAAACAGATTATAAATTTTCTGAATAATAATTCAAGTTACAAAAATTCACCAGTAGCATCTGGAAAAATATCAATATAAATATAAGTGTTGGATTTACTACTGATTTTATTAAATTAAGTTACAAAATAGACATATAAACATGACCATAGGTCACAAGCTCCTCAAAAGGAGAAGAAGGAAAAAGAGAAAAAGACTTAGTAAAATCCAACAGCTTCTCTCAATTTTTAAAACTCAGAATATGTCACAGCAATAACATATATGTTTTGAGTTTAAGTTTAAACATGGGCACATACATATAGAGAGATGTATTTATTTATTATACAAAAATGATAATTCCAACTGAGAATTTCACAAGATATTACTAGAGTTGGCAAATTACAGTATTGTGGTTCTATAAATTGCAAGTACAAAACAAATTAACACCAGAATTTTCAAAACTGAGTAAGTTTGAAATTATAAGACATCATATCAGTAGTAAACCCACCAAAAAAAAAATCATGCTGATGTAATCTTTTCCAGATGCTACTTTGCAAGTATAAACTTCTGTAAAGAACATTTCTATAGACACATTTTTAGATTTTGACTTTGAGCTATAGACAGTTTGTCTTTTGAAAATCAGAATTATCTGTAGAAGATTAATTTGTTTCCAAATAGAGTTTCGGATTTCTTCTTCATCCATAAAATTAACTGCAGTGTACTTCCAGGAGTAAAAAGCTGTCTTTTTTCAGGCTTGAATAAGAGGAGAAATAGTCACTTGTCCTGAAATTTGGCTACAATTAAACACATTGAAAATAAATTAAAAGCTGTAAATGTAAAATTTTGGGTACTTTGCTGAGATCCTTTGTTACACAAGTACTGTACTATACAGTAAACAATCAGTATGTATCACCTACATTTTGCTATTAAATGCTTAAAGTGTTATTTAAATAGATCATAAATATAAACTAAAATAGGAAAAGAGAATATTTACCTTTTCCAACTGGGCATTTTTTTTTGATTTGTACAAAAACTCCCCCACTGCCACAAAGACGGAAAGCACCAATCCTGCTGCCAGCACAATGAAGATTCCTCCAATATTTTGAACTCCCAAAGCACTGGCCTCTTTACTTTCCTCCTCTGGGCAGCCGTTGCCTCTCCACCATTTCTCTTTCATCATGTGGAGCTTGCCCTCCTCTTGCAGCTGAAGAATTGCTATAGTGATCTTGTCTCTATATGGAGAACCTAGAGAGACCACAGAGAACATATATTGCATGGGGTATATTTTAAGGAAAGTTAGTTATTCTTGACAAGAATAAAATGTAATATAATGTCATAGGAAAAACGATATCCTCTACAACCATAATATTTGTGGAAAAGCCATTTACATCTCACCACGGTCGCACTAGTCACATAAATACAAGCCCACACATGTACACACATATAAATATATATACACAAAACTTGATCCAGCTGGTGTTGCCTGTAAGCCAGGCAACTTGATGTAACAAGTCCTATCACACTTAGTCCCATGGTCTTAAATATCTTCAGGTACAACTATTATATCCAGCCAAATAACAGTCATCTTTCAATTTCCATCAAGCTTTTAATTATGCTGCAGTAGATTTAGTCTAATATACATAAATCTACAGGCTGTTGCTTCATAGCTTGCTAGCCTAAAGCTAATCCAAGATCTGACATGTAATGAACATGCTATTATTTTATTAAAAGAAGAAACAACAACTTATGCTTCAGGATCAAGCCACAAGTGTCTTTATTTGACAGATTGTCAGGCATTTAAGATACCTTCCAAGCACGCACTTACTTACTGACAGTACCAGGTAGCAATGTATTCAGAAAGATAAGGTTAAGTGTGCTTGGATAACAAAGAATGTAAATTTTCATATTTTAATGTATTTCTTTCTCATAATTCGGTATTTTAAAATTACACAACAATTTTGTGGCTTTTGAACATTTCAGTATTTCAAGAGGCAGTTCAAAGGGTAGTGTCATATCTTTGTATGTCATCTGCTCTTTTTTTCCTCATATAGTGTATAAGGACTTTTCAATGAGTATTTTAAAATCTACATTAATTAATGAATAATGCCAATGGAGAAAGCTTTTATTTTCTGAATGTTAAAGAGCAAATAACATCACTTAGAAGTGCTCTCTATGTTAACATTTGCGTAATATTTAAGGAGAGAACAAAGCCGTCGTGTTTTTTCTCCTCCTTCAAAAACAGGAACAAAAGACTCTTCATTAAAGCAGTTAAGAAATTCCAGCAAAAAGAAGATTAGATGAAAAGGCATGGCATCCCCTCTTTCATCTGATATGAATGTAATTCTACAAAGAATCCCTCCACTTTTTATTTCTGTCATAATAATGCTACTTACTAGCTACAATTTTTAAAATGTTTCCTTTGTTTAAGTAATAAAATGCATTTTCATTAACTTGATACCTTTTAAAAAAAAATCCTCAGCATCCTTTAGAGAGATGCTGCCCATTTGACTATGTGCTGTGATCAGCTGTGAAGGAGCTGAGGGAATGCATGTATAGGATATTTTATGCTCTTTATACTCTTGGAAAACATATTTTCTTTTGGAATTTCTTTCCATTTATTCTTTATTTCTTCAATTTCTTCTTACGTATCTAGAGTTTATCAAGAGAATAAGGCCAATAGTAAAGAGTTGCTCTGCTAGCATAGAAATAAAACATAAAAAGGACCATTAATTGAAAAAAACTCTAGGCTTTTCCTTTATTCCAGAATAACAGGTGGGAAAAGCTGGCTTTAAAGTATTTACGTTGCAAGAATTTGTGCTTTTATCATCTATGTTTAGAAAAGAATGATATTCTGTACTAAGAGCTAAACTGTGTCTCCACAGGACTATAGGAGAAGCAGAAAGAAGGGAAAACAAACTCTCTTCTCTCTCTTGTACATGCAGGGCCTTGAGTCACACAACTTCAGACCATCCTGATTATGGTGAAACTCTGCAAAGCCCTCTACTTCACACATTTCTTCAGTCAGATGGAAGAAGGAAAGTGACTAGTTCAAAAGAGCCTGGGGAACTGTAAGTATGTACTACAATCTTTTGGGGATATTTTCAGTGTTACACTGCCTATAAATATTTAACAACAACAACTTAAATAACATTAGATTCTGAGAAATAATTTTGGGCCTAGTTTAAGCCATCTTCTGATCTACAGGCTGCTAATTAAGTTAATTTGCATTTCAATTCCACACTTTCTGTTGGTCTAAATATAGGCAGTACCAACTATTCTTCATGTATTATTTGTGTATTTTAGGGACCAGATTAATACACGTACAGTTCTAGTCCATTTGAAGCACTTAAAAATTAATTAACTGAGGAATTCATAGATAGAAATCATATAGCACAGGCTAATCCTATCTACAATTAGTTAGATTTACAAGGAAGGATTGCATACAGTTAATAGTGATTCAGTTCAACAGTATCACTTGGTGATTTGCAAAATTTTGGTGATTTGCAAAATTTTGCACAAATAGTTATGGAGTAGACAGACTAGAGGGTTTTTGGTGTTCCTACTGCAATATTTGTATTTGTTATAACATTATCTTGTCTTAAAAATGATAAATTTAAAAGTAAGAATTATTGTGTTCCTACTGCAGTATCTGTATCTACTATATCTTATTAGCTTGCTTTAAAAATGGTAATCTCACAAGTAAGGATCGAAGTGGCATGACCAGCACTGCATACTGCTCCATTAAATTAAACATTTAAAATTTTATACACATGAAAAAGCTAGCATTCAATATTGTAGTCCTATTTTTTAATGACTTCATTTAAATTCATTGATTCAGATTTTGCAACAAACAACTAGTACACCTAATAATCTGATATTTGAAAAAAAAAAGTAATTTTTAATGCTGCTTATACTGATTCAAGTAGTTATTAAGAGAACAAAAGAAGCATAGCGATGATATTTCCTAAGGTGTATTTGCTCCTAGATTATTTTCTGATAAAACCTGGATTTCAAGTCACAGCAATGGAAAATCCACCCAGAAGAACCTGAAGTGGCTAAAACTAATATGATTTGATGTGTGGATGACAAAGTTAGCACATAAATATAAAAGAAAATAAATAGAGAATATGGACAAGGCATCTAGATTATACCCTGGATGTTAAAACTGTTTTCAGAAATGAAAAACTTCAGCAAAAAAATGTAAAATATTTTTGACATTTACTGGTAATTTTCACTATCACTCCTATGACATGACTGAAAAATAAATCAAGCCCTTCCATGAGGTGTTGCAAGAAGATCGTGTTCTGTCTTTTACATTTTTTTTAAAGCAGTTCAGGATAAAAAAAAAAAATGAAAACAGAAACTTTAAGACACCTAGACAATGTATAGGAATGCATTTGCAAAATAAATATAGTATGAATAAAAGTAAAGTAATAAAGTAGAAGAAAAAAAAAAGAAGAGAGAATAAAATCCTACCATGTGAAGAAATGTGAACATCACATCTCAACCTTCAATTAAAAGATAAGCAGTTGAAAAAAATCTTACCAGTCTGTGCATGGGAGAAGACTAGAAAGACTAGAAAAGGGCAGACATAGTAATATTTAAAATTTTATCCCAAAATCAGTGGAAAAAAAATGAGTATATAACCTTCCATTGAGTGCAGAGAGAGGGAGAAGTCCAGTGCAGAAATATCTGACCTTTTCTTACCTGTCTTTTCGTGGTTCCTACTGCTTTCAATTCTCTATCAACTGATGAGCTATTCTGATGACAAATTGACACTGGAGGGCCTACAGAACATAGTCTATATATTATCTGCTGTTTGCAGGAACAAAAATTTCTGCCAGAAGAAGAATTTTAAGACCTTCTGTTATAGATTATAGAGACCTTAGTGCCTTCCTATGACCAACAAACCCAACAAAGGATGCAATAATTTCTTTTTACAGTTACCTGCTTATGAAAAATTAAAATTAAATTTAAAATTTGCATAAAATTATATTGTCTGAAGCATCTCCACAAAACTAAGATAACAAAGTCTCAGAAATACTGCAGAAGTTATATATAGATAAGTTTTCTGCCCTGAAGTCTCAGTATATAAATATTTATGCATGTAATTATATGTTTAGTCATAAATTATGAACACATAAGCTTTATATATTGAAACTTCACTGCATATAGATTAGTATGTTGAAATCCTGCTGATCTGAAGACCTGCAGGTCTTGAAAAGGCTTCCTACTAGATTATAATTTAGTAAAATCTCCTGCCTGCTTACTCTTAGTCTGTTTTACTCGTTCCATCAAATACAAAAGGAGTTGGAAGATACTGAGACCTGTAAAACTTAAAGTACGCCCTAAGTAAGTAAAAAGGAACAGCAGCATTCCACTAACTCCTTCATTAAGAAAATATTGAACCAGGAACTTTTTTGTTTCATCATTCCAGGTGCATTTTACCAAAAGAAGTCTCTGTGAATTGTCTGGTATTTTGAAAGTTGGTCCCCATGGGACATAGTTACATGTTACTTTTGATTAGCTAGACAGAATAATCCATTCAGAACTACTGATAACATCTTTTGCTCCTGGTTTTTTTTTTTCCTTTTGTTATTAAAAACCCCAAGACTATTCTACTTATCCTGCAATATTATTTCATACTCTATGTGCTTGGCCTAAGTGAAAGAGAAAGGTAGTTATGAATACACCATCATATTCAGATCTAGGTACAAAATTTAGATCATCAAGAATTTCTTGTAGTACTGAAGTATTTATTGGAATGAGAAAGCCACGTGTATCAGGAAAGACATCCCTTTAATATCTAGGTGTTGAAGCTGCATGTGACTGGTTCACATTGAAAAAGCAAGCAATTCAAGTTCTAGTTCTAGTAGTTGAAAGGAAGAAGCACCAAACTCATCATGGGGGTGTTCTGATTTTTTTTTTGGTTTTAGGGTTTTAGGTTTTTTTCAGCATGAGCCCATTCCCATTGTGGTTGCACCAGAATTGATCTATATATCCTAAAGCTAGCTTGGGCACATATACATAAGCTGCAGTCACAATCTCACTCAGTGTAGGCATATCTGAAATTTCCATAAGAATGCTGGCTAACATAATTTATACTACCAGGGACAGGTAGAATCATTTAAGCGTTGGCATATCAACATTCGTCTGTACCTATACCATAGCTTAGAACCCCATCAAGAATCATAGACCAAATACTCTGCCACTAAACGGATTACATGCTTAGTTAAATCATATTTGAAAGTTTTCTTTGTTATATTGTTCTGTTATCTCTGTCCATCTGTTACCACGATGAAGCTTTCCTTTTGTTTTTATAAGACAAAATTTAGTCCAGGTCTTTGGAATGCACATTCCTTGCTAGGGAATAATTGGTGATACAGTATGTGGAGTTCAGTTTCTCTTAAGTGTCATGCATACTGGAGTCGTAAGCATGACAGAAACAAGATGGAATGGATTTCATTTACACGTAATTGTGGACTAGATGTTTAGACTATGAGGAACCATGGAAAAACTACTTTCTAGAGCCTCATGCATCACAGGGACTGAAACACCTTGCAGGAATCTGTACTATAGTCAGCACTTAATAATAAAGACTGCCAGCCACAGTTATAACATGCCATAGAAAAGGAATAGGCAGCTAAGAGGCACTAGATACAGGAGAAGCACTTACTTTAGCTCTACAGAAATATTTTTTCTTTTAAAAGTCACAGCCAGTTCTGCTTCCTAACTCCATTAACTCTGTCTAATTAGGATGGGAGGGAAGCGACAGAGAGAAGGGTCAACATAGCTTGGTTCATTCTTCCTATCTGTGGATTCAAAAGTCTCCAAGTAACACATGAAGAAAGAAGAGGGATTCTGTCAGTTCCCAGTCCCTGGCTCCACTTTCAAAATCAGTTCATTTTCACATAAGAGATCACTGAGGACTCTTTCTAGGTCATGGAGTAATGTCATTGCCGTATCTGGGGATTTGACAGATTAAAATTATTTGGCAATCATAGGAAGCAAGCAACACCCCACAGTGAAGAGAAGAGCAATAAATCAAAAGAAAATACAACAGTTCCTGCAGAATTGACACAGGAGTAGATCCTCCTTTATCCCAAAATCTGGATCTCAGTTTAATGCCAAATAAGTAGGCAAAGCTCACCAATTTAAAAAAAAAAAAAAAGAAAAAAAAGCCATTGTTGAAAATATATTCTCAGTAGCAAACTTAGACACTTAGGTAGGAAGCAGTAATTAGCCAGGTATTTTTAAGAGTGTAGAACAAACTTGAGATAATTGCATTACACCAGGAGATGGATGTGGATTCTCAATGTAGCTTTGATAACAGGCTTTCTTTGTAATGTTAAGTGAAACACTTCTTCCTGTTTCTTAGCTCTGTGCCCCATAGCAAATTTGTTGGTTTAGATTTATGAAATGTTCAGATATTACAGCATTCTCACCTCTAAGGTAGATATGAATTAATAGCAACTCATCCCAGACACACAGAGTTTAAACACACTTCCCAAGTATACTGAAAACAATGCTATATTAGTAAATTTTGAGTGGACATAGATATTTTTTTAATGTAGAAACATGTGAAAATCTCATTTTTGCTACCCTAATGAATATGTAACATTTATATACATTCCCTCTTCATTTATGATTAATGCATTAAAATATGGGATATATTTAAATATTAATAAAATGTATACTTCTTGCTCCTCTACCAGCTGTCCTACTACTTCCTTATGGAATTTTAGACTTCTGGGCATGAACAAGCCCTTTTCAAAATTCTTTAAATACTCCACATGTTGTGGACAATATTGGAAATAAATAATACAGTGGCAGGTCCAATATAAGAAATGCTTGCAACTTTAATTTAGCTGTATTGCATATACATTAGATTTTCCATTCTTGTCTTTCTGATTGAATACATAACTTTGGATGTTGCTGTTGTTTTCCAAAGAATGGACCAGGATTAAGTATTTATCAGGATAAGTTAATGTTTCTGATGAAAGAAAATCAGTTTCCTGATTCTGATTCTTAACCCCAACACTTCATGCAACATTAAGATTGTCATATTGTAATATTAGACATATTGAAAACATTAAATATTCATTAAGTTGTATTGCTACAATGGAAAACACTCAGTAGATGTTTGCAGCAGCCTAAGCTCCCCTATATCTAATTAAAACTGTGAGCATTCAAAACAAAATCCCAAACAAACCTGTTCACTATTCCTTTATACGTATATATTCACTTTTGAGCTACATGTATGGCTTGGGAAAGACAAGTTGCTGGTAAGAGGCGGGAAACAGTTTAAATCAGTATTTTTTTGCTAAATGTAATCAAAACTTTTTCACAAGAGGTGTGTTCTCAAATTGTTTTCACTTCTCTCCAGTCATAACCGTTCCCAATTTATGCTAATTTCTGGTTCTTTCTTTAGAGAATTTTCATTTAAAAGTTCACATAGGTTTACAAAGCTGAAATGTAACCAAGAGGGATCACGTAGCCGAGATTTATTTCATATTAAGTTACTTACAATTTTCCAGCTATAAGTATGCAACATAATTGATATAAAAATTAGATGAATACATGTGAGATTTAAGACTACAATAGCTATTCATGAATTCTTCTGTTCATAAGTACTTACAGTTTTAGGACTGGGAAGAGGACATCCTTGAATATATTCATTTGTAACTAGCTTAAAACATACCTATCCACCACAGTGAGTAAATTACAAAAATGCATGTAAAACAGTTGCCTATAATTAATAATTTAAATAAGATATCATAAGAACAAGTTTAATAGTTAATCTACACCATTTTTCCCTATTTCTTTTTGTAGTACCAAGATAACCAGAACAGAATGAAGAAAGTCTTTTTTTCTACGATTCTAAATACTCAGATCATTATTACAGTATTGTGTTAGACATGCACATTCTACTCTATTTTTTTCTTTTGTTTTCTTTTTTCTTTTTTTTTTAAACACAGTTTAGATTTCTCAGTCGCCCCCTAAACTCTCATTGTAGACTGCTCTAAAACACGGCTCTTCAATTAAATACTTAATTAAAACAAATGAAAGTGACATTTTTCATGGAGTCTTCATGCACTGTAATATCACAGACAATTTGAAAAGATCATAATAATAATACACTATTATCTCTCTACCCCTGTTTAACCATGCAGGTCCAGAACAGGAAGATATCTTTGTTGAAATTTTGCCACAGTTTAGCCCCACTCCTGAACAAGCTACACAGTTTTTCAGTCACTCTCCCCACCTTCCAAGAGAATGGGGGAGAGATAATATAACAAAAGAGCTTGAGGTTTGAAATAAGGACAAGGAGAGACCACTGAAGTTACGGTTATGGGCAAAACAGACTCAACTTGAGGAAAACTATTTAAATTCATTATTAATAAAACCAAAGCAGGATAAAGAGAGAACAAAAACAACTTCCCCCACTCTTCCTTCTTCCCAGGCTTAACTTCATTTCAATTATCTCTGCCTCCTTCCCTGCCTCAGGCAGCACAGGGGGAATAGGGAATGGGGATTATGGTCAGTTCATCATAAGTCATTTCTGTCACTTCTTCCTCCTCAGGGTGAAGAACTCCTCATATTCATCCCCTGCTCCAGCATGGGGTCACTCCCATGGGCTACAGGTCTTCACAAACTGTTCTGGCACGGGTCCTTTTCCATGGGGTGCCATCCCTCAGGAACAGGCTGCCCCAGTGCAGGCCCTCCATGGGCCACAGCCTCCTTCAGACATCCACCTGCTCAGGCATGGGGTCCTCCACGGGCTGCAAAGAGGATCTCTGCTCCTTAGAGGGTCTCCATGGGCTGCAGGGGCACAGCCGGCTTCACCATGGTGTTCACCACAGTCTTCACCACGGGCTGCAGGGGAATCTTGGCCAGGAGCAGCCATTCCTCCCCCTCCTTCTTCATTGACCTTGGCACCTGCAGCCATTCCTCTGACAAAAAAATTCTTCACAATCAGGCTCAGGCAGACACTTCTCATGTTCTCTTCTCATCTCCTCTCTTTTCTTCTCTCAACCGGGGCAGGCCCCATCCAGACAGCCACCCAGCTGGAGGCTAGAGGGTGAGGGCTGCAAGGCCCACAAGGCTTGCACCTTCCGCTCTCTGCCCCCTGCTTCTGCTTCACTGCTGTTTTTTATTTTCCCTTTCTTAAATACATTATCACAAAGGCACTAATTATAACTAATTATCACTGTAACTAATTGGCTTGGCCAGAAGCGGTTCTGCCCTAGACCCGCCAAGTCCACGAGACAAAGGGGAAACTTCTAGCAGATTTTTGCAGAAGCTGCCACTGTAGCCCCCCCGCTACACAAAACCAGCACAAAACTGTACTGAGAAAATCGGTGATATTATTTTTACTACAGCTAAAAGTATTTCATGTTTATACAGTGCTTTTTTTCCATGCTCCTTGCGAATCTGTATCACTCATATACGAATGGTTTGCAAACACAGCTTCCTCTGTGGGAAATCTTTGTCTAACAGTACCCAGCAATAAATAGCTGAATTAAGGAAGTCTAATGAAATGCTACATACAGTTCTGCTGTAAGTGAAGATTTCAAGCAGGTATATCGAAAGACAGGAAAAGTGTAAGGTCATAACAAAAGTGTCCAGACCTGAAAACCCTGCACAACACCCCAATCCCCTTCTAAGCTATAAGGCAAATTCTGAAAACAAGGAATGTCAGTGTTTTGCTGTTAGCTCTTTCATCATGGGTGAAGTATGAAGTGGCTTTGGGTATATCTAATTGCAATGCCATCTTAAATCCGGGCAATCTTCATTTAAGCTGTCAGAATTCCTACAAAGTCTGACATTGCATTTGTAGGTGATGATAGCAAGTTTTAGCTGCTACTCTTCTATTCAGTGATGTTCCATGTATTTCTAATCCTCCTGATAAATAAGAGAAGCTGACTCTTTGAGATTTTCCATGCAGATTTCTGTTCCCCAATTTGATACAAAGGTTAAAGTGATTACAGAGGCAAGGCAGTCAGTTCTTCATTGATCTTTAGCAAAAGGAGGCATCAGCTAACTATGTGCATCATATATTGAAAGAGTGCTTAAAAACATAGGCTTTCAGTGTTTCACTCGCTGTGCTGTTTGTCTATTCAAAGCCATGATGCTAGTCTTTTCATTTATCCTAGCCAAATTAGAGAATTCTCTCCTCAACAGAGGGGCTGGATGAGATAGTGAGAATTCAGATTTATGAAGAGCTTTCAGAATTTCAAATTTCTTTTCCATTCCAAGAGAATCAGGAATCATTTTGGTGCAGAAAATGCAACTAGGTAGGATCAAACCAAAAGACAACCAATAGCTTCTTTTTACCCCTTTTGTATGCAAATTCAAGTTACTGTTCAAAGAGAAGGATCTTGATTTTGAAGTTGAAAAGTCTGAGGTACTTTCGTCACAAAACTGTTGAATTTCATTACTATGAAAAACAGAACTTTGGAAGTGTCCTCCAGAGATGGTCTAGTCCACCCTTCCTGCTCAAGTTACAGCATGTTATTCAAGGCATGGTCTTCATCTGGGTTCTCAATATCTTCAAGGATGGAGACTCTACAACATCTCTGGGCAACCTGTTTTAGTGTTTGATCATCCTTACTACAAAAAAAGGTTTTGGCTGTGTGTGTTTTTTCCCTCTTACATTTAAATTGAATTTATTTTATTTCATTTTGCCCCCTATGCCTCCTGTCTAGTCACTGGCTGTCAATGAAAAAAAGTCTGACACTTTCTTTGTTATTTTCCCTCATCAAGTACTTACATATATTGATCAGATCCCCCCTGAGCTACCTTCTCTTCTTCAGACTGAACAGTCCTAGCTGACAGCCTCCCCTGTAGCCTTCATAAAGGCTGTGGTCAGTTTGCTTTCAGTTATTACATGTCCCTCAGAAGAACCTTAAAGTACTGTAGTTAAACTACAGGACATTCGTTGAAGGGTGATACTTACTCAGTGAGTCTGGCTTGCTGGGAAAAGAGATCCCTCTTCAAATAAATAGGCAGTTAAAAAGGAATACGTAGCCAGGAAATGCATGACAGACAAAATAAATAGCTGATACTGCAGTTTTTTTTCAGATCAAGAATGCCTAAAACTATGCAAACACCATATTCTATGGGATGCAACAAACTAGTTGGTTCTAATTGGGGGCGACATATCAGGACAGAGACATTTTACATTTGTAGATGAGTCTTTAACAATGCAATACATACATATTGTCCTAGGCACTATGACATCAACACTGAAGTTTTAATAATGTCTTTGCTTCAGTTACATCTGTTCAGTAAATTCCTACTAGAAACTGCTTCTCTAAGGCAGAGTCTGCTTTCAACAGCTACCGGATGTTACGTGTTTTGACAATGCTTTATTGGTATAAAGTTCAGTCTTTTAGCATGCTTCTCAGATAGTGCTTCAATATGCTCATACTCGGAAGTAACTATAAAAACAGTTCTTTCATCAAATATGTTAGCTACACATTCTTACATTTCAGCAACAATAAATTAACTGCTCAAGCAGCTGAAATTCTCAAGTTAGTTTCAATACATGGTTTGACCTGCATAAGAATAAAAAATTTGCACCTATTTTCTATGCATTATATTCAGCTAATGAAGACAAAGGTATTAATTTGTTTTAGTTACAGAAGAACTGAAGCTCAGCACTGTTATGCATGTATAAGTGATGAATATTACAGTTCAAATTACATGAAGGATTACAGACTAAGTGCAAGCAAGCAGAAGAAAAAGGCCTCCTGTGTTGGTACATGGTTTCCTATTTATTCCTATAGAGACAGATCTCTTTATATGTCTCATCTCCAAGGACTGGTAAAAAACTGCTCATACTACATAATTTGTATGGTCTGAAGGTAATAACTAGCTTCAAGAGAGCTAGGATGTCTTAACAAAAAAAAAAACAAATGATTGCTTAGAATTTTTTTTTTTTATTATTATTAGTTTTTTAAAAACTTTCAATTTTGAAAACTATAGGCAGGGGACAACGTTTATAGTTTTAGTATTGAACTTCAGAGTGCAAAAATTGCACAGTGTTCATTATACTTACTATCTAAAATTACTGTAGAACGTGTAATATATATACATACACACGTGCATATTTTCTGTGTATACAGAGTGCTGGACTGTAAGATGTAAATTGTTCTCCAGGAGCAGTACTTTACAACAGGTAATAGACAAGGATAGTTCAGATATCCTGTGTCCCACACAATATAAACCAGAAATAGATGCAGAGTCTAAAATCACAACAATGATTAAATTGAAAGCCAGGGTTGACTGGTTTAGTACTTTACAAAGGAAATCCAGGAATATATTTTAATCAATGCAAATTTTAAACTTCTGAACTGTTCAGTATTTTCAGACATGTAGAATTTTGTTTCAGTTATGTTAACCAAGTGTATTGTTAACAATTTTGGGAACTAAATCAATACATCATTTACCTGTTATGCCTTTCAATTTTGCAACTGTCTGCTTTTTGAAAGGTTTCCACATCATTCACACCTGTGGCTTTGTTAGTTTTACGTAAATATATTTAAACATAGATGTGTAAAAAAGTACAGACCTTCTGTTTACCAGTCAGTGTCAGAAACAACTGAGTTACTGCAAGAGTAGAAGCAAAGTAAGATCTCACTAACTGTATCTCTGGAGCCTAGGATGTTCTTTTTCTTTTTTTATATTTCTTCAAATAAGGCAACATACAATACTGATTTTAGAAAATTGTGCAATATGTAAGAGAATTAATGGAAACATTAAAGAAAAAACCCAACCAAAACCTGCTGTATTTCTCCTGGAAAAAAAAATGTCAAAAATTACATTCTGCATTGATCACTGACTGCCAAATGTACAAAACAATTGAAATGAATGCGCCAGTCCTGCTCAATGCCAGTCACTGTGCTCAATGTCATTGTTTTCTAGTCTTGCCTGAGATTTAAGGAAAGTTTTTAAAACACACTTCTTGAAGACATGTCACCTTTTCAGTTTGGTGGAGCTGTGAAAAGAGAATGATGTTAGGACACAGAAAGCAGCCCTAGCTACAGTAAGTGCTTAACTTCAGAGAGTAAGGAATGTTGATAAATTCCAGAGAGTTAATTTTGAAAGGATCCTATGGATCTTTGTGGGTTTTTTTTTTAGATATATTTAATACAAGTCAGTGTTTTCATTGCTTGTGGCTCTCTTGCTACCATAATATTATTTGATTTTTAGCCTAGACCTCCAGGAGAAAAGACAAAAAGAAGATAAAACTGAAGAAGCGCCAGTGTGAAGGCAGATGAAAAATTTACTGCTCAAGTTCTGCAAAGCTTGAGATAGAATTAATGTGAGGCATGGAAAAAAAATGTTTAAAAAATTTGTAAAACACACTTTGACAGTTTCCCCCTCACCCTGCAACTATGCACTTCTGTTAAAATACAACTGGTTTATTTCTGCCACTGAGAGACACATTGCAGCTTTTTGCAACTATCACAAAACAAGGAAGGCTCTCGGGATTGTCTTCAGACTCAGTCTAACAGCTGGCTGTGCAGAAATCCCATTTCTTCTTCCACATCCCAGTTTGTTTACTATCACTGCTTCCTTCATACTATGACTAGTGCTCATCCAATCTCATTAGCAGCTACGTAGTTAAACTTCCAGTAAATTAATTTTATGAAAAAAAAAAAAGATGAACAGTATTGTCATAGTTAAGCCCCACTCAGGAGGAAGCTACACAGTTACTCATTCACTCTCCCCATCCTCCAAAGGAATGGGGGAGAGATACTGTAAAAAAAGGCTTAAGGGTCGAGATAAGAAAAGGGAGAGATAACTCAAGTTACTGTTATAGACTTGACTTAGGAAAACTAATTCAATTTATTAACAATAAAAATCAAAGTAGGATGATGAGAGAGAAGAAAAACCCAAGTCTTAAGAACAACTTCCCCCTGGCCCTCCCCTCTTCCTAGACTTAACTTAATTCTGGATTATCTCCACCTCCTCCCCCACAAACAGCACAAGGGGAAAAGGGAATGGGGGTTGCAGTCAGTTCGTCATACGTTGTTTTCTTCTCAGGGGAACAACTGCTCACTTTCCTCCCCTGCTAAAGTGTGGAATCCCTCCCATGGGCTAAAGTGCTTCATGAACTGCTCCACTGCAGATCCTTTTCCGCAGAGTGCTATCCCTCAGGAACAGGCTGCCCCAGCACAAACCCTCCACAGGTCACAGCCTCCTTCAGGCATCGACCTGCTCTAGTGTGGAGTCCTCCATGGGCTGCAGGTGGATCTCTGCTTCTCCATGGACGTCCATGGGCTGCAGGGGGACAGCCTGCTTCACCATGGTCTTCCTGGCTTTTTGCCAGCAGCAAATTTACTCCTTGCCCTCCTTCTTCACTGATCTGAGTTTAAGTCTGAACCTCCTCTGAAACAGCTTTGAGCCATTCGCACACATCCATCACTAGATAACAGGGAGAAGTGACTAGCACTTCCCTCTTCACTTCCCCTACTCAGGAAGCTGTAGAGAGCAATGAGGTCACCCCTCAGCCTCCTTTTCTCCAAGATGAGCCCAGTGTCCTCAGGAGCTCTTCATAGGACATGCCTTCCAGCACTATCACCAGCTTTGTTTCCCTACTCTGGACACATTCAAGGATTTAACGTCCTCTACAACTACCTGAAAGGTGGTCATAGGGAGGTGGGTGTTGGTCTCTTCTCCCAAGTAACTAGTGATAGGACAAGAGAGAATGTCCTCAAGTTGCAGCAGGGGAAGTTTAGATTGAATATTAGGAAAAATTTCTTCACTGAAAGAGTGATCAGGCACTGGAACAGGCTGCCCAAGGAAGCAGTGGAGTCACCATCCTTGGAGGTGTTCAAAAAATGTGTAAACGTGGCACTTCAGGACATGGTTTAGTGGACAAGATGGCATTAGGTTGATGGTTGTACTTGATGATCTTAGAGGTCTTTTCCAACCTTCAAGATTCTATGATTCTATGATTAAATTGTGAGGCCCAGAACTCATTATCATTATGATACTCATCTGTTTCATAATCCTGCTCCCTGCAGAAGAATCTACAATTGCAAGATAACCATACCATACACTCCCATTCAATCAGAGTTTAAAGAATATACTATCTCCTACTTTGGAGGTGACTATAAAGTCTGACTGTGGATAACTGGACCTTCAATTTTGAGATTTATTTTTAGGTAATTTCTGGGAAACTGAAAGCTTACTGTTCATACTTTAATATCTGTTAAACTGGACTTCATTTAGCCACAGTTACAGGTAGCACTTAGAGCAGGAAAAAATTCTAGCACCACTATGTTCAAAATGTATAATAACATAATATTTTTTTTTCCTAGAAAGCATTCAGGGTATTTCTTTAAAATATTAATTTGGATGTAGTTCATGTTCTAAGTGTAGAAACTGCTTAACAAAAACCAGGTTAATTCAGACACATAGCTGCAGAATTCTAGGCTTTGGTCTTTTAAAAGCTAGACAAAACATAGGAGGTTCCTATTTTATCAAATTTTTATTTTACAGGCAAGCTCCAAAAGTAAACTAATATTTAGATTAATGTAAAACCAGGCTGCAAATCTCTGTCTGGAATGATAAATGCAGCAATGGAGGAGGCTGAATGAATTCTAAGGAGAGTTCAGGTTATTCTGAGATCATCTTCATAATAGATTTTTCACTTTCTATTGCATAATTAGGAAATAAGAGTCATTTATTTGTTTTTATTTTTACTACATAAAGTTTTAATTTTTGAAATTACAAGCATCTATTAAAAGCTTTTGTTCTTAAGTAATTTATTTTCCACACTGTGCCTTCATTTAAAATTTTCTATATTTGGAAACATGCACTTAAATGAAAATTGCAGATAATGAAATCTTTTGTAAAATACCTGCATTAAGAACATAGTCAGGTCAATTAAAGAATTTCAATATTAAAAATTAAAAAATTTCACTGTGAGTGGTTTTTTCTAGATCATTTTGTAGAGACAGAATAGGTAACATAAATCAGCTGAATCTATACAGTGTTATTGGATACAACACAATAATAAAGTGCTATACATTTGCTGATTAAACTATTTGTTTAAATTCAGTTTGATTCCAGCAGTCTATCACTGGGGTAGGAAGAACACTATTGCATTGCATTTATTAATGACTTAGATAAATATAAATAATTCATGAAGTCATATTCCTAGAGAAGATATGAAATAGCAGATTATAAATTATTGCCTGAAACTCTTTTTTTCTGCAGTGAAATCTTTGAGTGGAGTGTGAAATACTCTTTCTAGATTCTATATCTGATGAAATTATGAGTACTACTGTCTTCAAAATGTGCTTACTCCAAACAACATTTTAATTACATGCTACACAGCTGATTGAAATTTGAAAAAAAAAAAAAAAGTCAACCCCACTCTCAGCTGTGATTTGCCAAAAAGAAAAGATTTGAATTCCTAAGTAAAAAAAAAAAAAAATTAACTACATTGTGCAAAAGTATATAAAGAAATTTCTATCTGCAAGTGATCTACATATTACATTAGTTGGCCAAATAGACTTTTGGGAAATCATAGGTGAGTGGGCAAAATCTTGAGAATCTTTAAGAACAAGGTACTGTGAAACATATATTTTTTTTCTCTAAGAGATTTTTTTCTAAAAAAACAAAGCCATTTTGATATTTCATTAGAATTTGCAAAAAAAAAGAGAGAACTTCAGTAAAAATGGCACCTCCAAATCAATAGAACATGAGAGTCTTGAATTTTTGTTTCATCCTTTGAACTTAAGTGAGTATACTGATATCTGGGGTCTGCAGCCGATGCACCTCCACTGGAAGGCTGTTTATTTTATTCATATACTTTTATTTTTGACATGGGAGGTATGGCTTGTTTCTATCACAGTAGCTGCCAGCTTTCTATTGTGAAGATATCTGTGCAGATACATTTGATGTCCTTACATGAATAAATTTTGATACCTGGATCTGTTTTACTATAGCAATTTATTGCAGCTTTGTATAATGGATAGTTCTGTAAGACTTAGCTTGGCAATGAAATGTTGGTAGCTTTATCTGCTTGGTATGTTGACTCCAAAATACATTGTTTAATTTCATTCATATCCTGAGAGTTGTATTTTATCCCCATATGCAGTGAAGAGTCTCTTGTTTGGGGGAGTGCACATTTCTTTTTTAAACAATTTTTAAGTTAACAATTAAATATTAAAAATCTAAGCCTCAAACCCTTTCCAGTATTTTCCAGGCCATCTTGATCATCCATCAGTATGAAAGATTAGGGACGTAAATGGTGATGTGCAGTAGTAGGAAAAGTCATGTTTTGATCACAGTAAGGGAAAAGTAAGTCAAATAACTAGTAAAAGTGAAGAGAGTCATGTAACATATTCAGCTCACTAAGTTTTGTAACTGAGATGTTATTAATATTAATAGTACAATTTATTTTCTTGTAATAACTGCACAGAGAGAAAGGACAAAATATGTGCATTTCACCTTTTTCACAAACTATTTTTTACCTCACCATTATCAAATATTATAGAAACATCACTGCTAGACAGCTAAAGCCTCCTCTTAATCTAATTCTGTAACTTCCACAGCTCAACAATCACAGCTATGACTAGCTGAAACGACTAGCTTTAATTTCTTATATGTGCCATATCCCTCAAACACTACTTTCTATTTTGTGTTTCTTAAGAGTCAGAAGAAATATATGCAAATTTTTAGGATTACTTACACCCACCATTTTTCAGTTTCAAAATGTCAAAGGTATTACTTCACATGTATCTCCACAAAGAGTTTGTCTGCCATATACAGAATAGTCAGAGTTGCCACATAAGCACAGATCATCTGAAAGATGCATACTCAGTAGATCTGCTCATATGGAATGGGTTTGACATATATACTTGTCAGTCATTTATGTACTCCAAGTTAAACATAGAAGTAACTGGCAATTCAATAGAAAATCTGCCCAAGCCAGATGGAAAGTAGTCTGCTGCCTAACGTGCTGAAGAGAAACGGAAACTTGGAAAAAAAATAAGAACCTGAAAACACCTCAGAGAGATTAAGATTTGGTTTTTTTCCAATAGATTATGGAAAAAAAGTTTAAAATAGCTTTGCAGACAATTAAGGCCTGCATAGACTGCATAGAAGCTAAATTTCTAACCTTTCATGTAGTTCACCTCACATTAACAATACTATTAATAAATACTCATTATGGGAAATAGCATTTGTCACATGATATTACTGTGATTTGCAGTATGTTGACCATAGGAAAGTCGTATTAACTGTATTTCAGTAGGGCATGAAATGTATATTGCTGGATAGACTAGGTCTTCTTGGAAAAAAGTTACAATTTATGTTTGATAAGAAGACCATAAGCATGTGAAAGTATCATATACAATTAGGAATCTTTTGCAATGGTAAATTTATACCAAATGGGATTTATTCAAGAACAAACCCAATCTTAAACATCTTTGTCACGCATGATGAAGAAATGGAACCTTTGAAACCACTGAAGGTGATAAGTAACAACTTAGGGGATCTGTCATTAAAAGCAGAAATTATTCTGTATACCCAAAGAATTTATTTTTTCTCTCCCCTTGCCCCTCTTCATTCATTTGCTTTGTGTGCCTTTTCTCTCTTTCTCTCTCTTTCTCTTTCTCATTCCCTCCCTCACTCCTCTTCTTCCTCCTCTGAATATCAACCTTGGATGAAGTCAAATTCCAAACACTAAAAGAAATACACTTGTATTTCTAATAGGTAATTGTACATTATATGTAGTCATATACTTGTTATTAGAAATAAACTACACAGTATACTTCAAGCTTTATTCATGTTAACAAAAGTTTTCCTGTCTACCAGATTTATTGATGGAGAACACAGGGCTCACCAAATAGCGCCTCCTTATAGGACATGCCAGAATAAAGGCAATACAAAATCCTGACATGTGGAGCTTCCAACTGGAGGAAAAAAAAAGCAAATGTGCTCTAGCATGGCAACTGTTACACTCTTGGTTACAAAGCTATAAACGATGTTATAAAGATGAAAAATAAAACAAAACAAATGCAACCCCATTTACAAGTACATTCTCCCTTATCTGTTCCAAAGTATCAGTTGCTGTCAAACATCTTATTCCAGGTCTGTTCTTTCCTTCTCTTTTCATTATAAATGAAGTTTTTCTAACCTATTACCAGAGGTGGCTGACTGAAAATGAATTCAAGTATATACCAGACTTTTACCCTAATTTATAAACATATATCATGAGAATCATTCATTGTTTGGAACACTTATCAAATTTACTATCTCTAGTTTATTTTTCAGTGCTGCGAGTGTCATATGTGACATATTAAATAAACATAACAGCAAATGCATCATACAGAATGCTGCCTTGCACCTATTCCAAACATCAGTGTATTTTATTGATTTTAAAGGTGTACACTGATCCTACTTTATGCCAAAAGTACATTGTTTCCAATTTTTTTCATCAAGGCTATGCGTTAGCAATCTAAACTTTGTTTACTTCACTAATGCTTTTAGAAGGATTAAAATAGTCATGTAAACTCAGATTTTGCTTCTTCAGTGTGTTTGGAAGGAATCAATACCTATACACTGCCTGATCTGCTGTTTTTTTCTCCTCATCTTGTGCAACTTTCTTTCTCCAAATTTAAAACTTTCACATCAAAAGCAGAAAGCTTTTACTGTAGTACCCTAAGCTGGTGCTACATTTGGGTGGTGACATTTTCCAAGTGATTATCCTGTCATATACTACTCTGATTGATAGCATATTTTTCTGTTAGGAAAGCTTTTAGCTCTTCTGCTTGCAGCCACTTAGACTCTAAGCAAATTATGTTCTCACTAACTATTATTCTTTTAGCCTTCAAAAGGAAGAAGATATGTTGCACCTACTTCCTTTGATGCTGTTTTCCAAAAGTAACCATATCCATTCTACTGTATTCGACATAAGGTCTGTAACAACTGTATTCTACAAATATAATCTTACATGCAAATATTTCTGCAAATTCAAGCCACTATTTGAGGAAATACACTAGCTATTTTTGTAAATTTAGGGAGATGACATCTATATGACATCTATATCTTTCAGACACCATGCCTCTAATACAAATAGTTCTGTATTGTTGTGCTCAGAGATTTGATGCTTTCCAAATAGGCACAAGCAGTAACGTGTTTTGTTTGTGAAATCATTACACTGTAGTCTTCCAAGTTACTCTTAGGATTATTAACTCTAAAAAGATATTGTTCAATTGTGTGCCTATAAACTTCTTCCATAATCATGAAATAATGATGAAATCTACTTCTGTGGATTTAACCATGTCATAAGTTCTTTTAAAGACTCCAGAATTATTTTATTGTTTATGATTTTAAAGACTCCTGACCAAACAAGATTAGCTATAATGCATGAGTTTATTTTGTATTATCTACTGGTCTGTAAGATTTTTTTAGGTTCAACAAAGCAATATATTTAACAAAAACTATTCTGAGAGGCACTATGGATATGCTTCTTCATAAAGTTTTCTTTCAAATGTATGTCTGAACAATGCACTATTTTAGCAGAGACTACCAATTTCTTTCCTCTGAGACTGTGTGGTTAATATACAGGACACAAAACTTTTATAAATGTTAATTCTCTGGATAGTATTTTATAGATTCTATCCAAACACAGGACTAATCTCTTATTCTTAGCTGTTCTGGGAAAGCTCCAGATGCTGTTTTACTGTACCTTCATTTCTTTTGTAAAAATCTTACTTTACATCTTATTTTAGGTTCTGTTATATTTCCTTTTATAGACACCTCTTCTTTTTTTTTCAGATCTTATTTCAAATTATTTTGCTAAGTTTAATGCTGTTTCAGCTCTTTACCTTCTTTGGTGATCTCTGATTCCTGCAGGTGTGTCCTCTATTTGTTTCATCTTAATTCAAGACAATTGTCAACTCAGCACCTCAGTGACTGCTGAATTCCATCCTGTGAATTCTAGCAGCCGAACTAACAACTCTAGTTAGAGTCTACTCTTGCAACTTAAGTTTTGTACCTAGTTTCTTCCTGTTTTAAGAATCTCAATTATTAGACCTCTCAGTACAGACGCATTATCCCATTTGCTAGTGCAAGCATTGTACTACTAGTAGCTCATTTTCTAAATAGATCAACATATTAAAAACATTTTTTTTTATAAAATAAAGTGCTGTGAAAAGTACTTTCTGTTATTGAACATATGGAAGGCACCATGTAAGAGAAACATACCATATGTAAATGTCCAATTTTTTATAAAGTAACTATTTTTTTCTGTTTAGAAAATTCAGTAAAACCCATAAAATTTGGTAAAACATGTCATATTTTCCCCAGGTGGGAAAAAGAGAATGAGAAAAAAGTGTTAGCAATGTAGAGAAAACAACAGTGTATTGGAGCATTTCCATGCTACTGCAGCAACTAAGATTAATGAACAGAGAACTAATGGCTGACATATCACCTACCCATGGGTGTTCCAACGCCGTAACCTTTTGAGTCTATCAGACCTCCAATCTGTGTTAGGTTACAGTTCCGCTGTGTGACAAACTCAATGGTTGTTGACTCCATTAAAAATGCATAATCAGAGGTAAGCACACGCTGGATACCTTCTTCATTACTTTTGACAAGTACTGACTGCCTCCTGCTACTCATGAAGGCCCACATCTTGTCATAAGTGGAGATTTTGGATTTCTGAAAAACAAATATTAGATGCAACATGAATAAAAATAATATGCTTCTAAGACTGAAAGCAAATTCTCAGTTTTCACATTGCTCTCTTATCGTATTTTACTACCTGTCAAGTTTTAACAAGGAATTCTTCTAAGGGTGCCTATACCTTTCATCTCATCTGTACCTCTGTTGTGGTTTAAGCTCAATCAGCAATCAAATACCAAAGAGCCACTTGCTGTCCCTTCCCCTCCCCAGCAGGATAGGGGAGAGAATTGGGAAGAAAGGAAAACTCATGGGTTGAGATGAAGACAGTTTACTAGGACAGCAAAGGAAGGTGATGATAATAATAACAGAATATAGGGATACTAAAATATACAAATGAACAATGCACAATTTCTCACCACCTGACCACCCAATGACCAGTACAGCACGTCCCAAGCAGTGATCATGGAAACAAAACTGAAAAATGATCCCGAGCAGCAAGCAAAGAAGCGAGAGGCTTGCCCCTTGGCCAACCTCCACTTATATGCTGAACATGACATCTATGGCACGGAATGCTCTCTTTGGCCAGTTTGGATCAACTCAACTGGCTATACCCTTCACAGCTTCCGGCACCTGCACATTAGCGAAACTTGGGAAGCTGGAAAGAGTCCTTGGTCTCTTTAGCAACAACTAACAACATCAGTCTACTATCAACACTCTTCCCATACTAAATCCAAAACACAGCAGCTACTGAGAAGAAAATTAGCTCCATCCCAGCCAAAACAAGGACAACCTGTCATCTTCTCTGTGTAAAGCAAAACAGCCTTACAGATTCTCTGTTGTATATCTAGTTTTTATTGTTTATGTTTTTATACAGGATGAAGGCCTACAATTATTTGAAATCAGTGGAAAAGAATTAGGTATTTCACGATAACCAAGTTCATCAACAGTGTTGGCAAGTGCTATAGGAGAAGCTGTGGATTCTGGCACATTTGAAATTTTCACTCATTTCAATCACTGAGCTACTCCTGAGCAATTCTAAAAACCTAATGCACATTGTGGCAACCTGAAGTAATTAAAGCACTTACAGATGGTAGTATATGGAAAAACTAGTTGTGAGGGAGAGGGCAGCAAACATTTTATCCATTGTATACTGCAAAAATACTTGAAGAAAGACTTTAGGTAAGAGATAGTATCACATTCTGGTCACATTAATACTAGCATATCATTCAGAAACTGACTACAAAAAGTCCTAACAAAGAACATGTGTCTTCTGCTTTAATAGTCACAGAATATAAAGAACTGTTGTGATAGAAAGAGAGAAAGAGTATTTTGGGACAAAGGAGACAGTAGTTTGGCACAAAGTGATGCTTCTTTAAAAAAGGATATTACCTTACCTCATCTTTGTAAAACACAGTGCTTAAGAGATCATAACCACTGGATAAACTGAAGGTATTAGAAGTACCAAACATTTTATATTACATTTGGCCCATCTCTTTAATAATGTTTCAAACTCAAGATATATCAGAAAATGTTTAGTAGTATTAAATCTTCCCTAGTAAATAAAAGGTAGAAATACAGCTTGAGAACTAGTATAATCAGACTTTTAAAGGAGTCTTTCATCTTTTAATGTCAGCCTTAAACATAACTTTGCCATCAGCTCTGGTGGAGATACTAAACAAAATTGACACTACAAACCTTTCTGAAGTTCAGTTGATTGGCAGCTATAAATTCTGCCCCAGAGCAGAATTAGCAATGTATGTGGAACGAAAATTCCATTTATTTAGGAAAAAAAAATGTTTTGTCCCCCTACTGAGATACAATCCAAGAGTTATTTCACTCTGCCTAGGAACTTAGCAAATCAAGCATTTAAACTAACTCTACTGTCAATGCTAACTAAACCGAAGACTTTTAGGACTCTGCACGAACACATTGTTACTGTACTGAACATAGTCTGTGGCTGATTGCAAAAGATTTTAGTAACAATGAAAAGGGAAATAATTTTCTTCAGAATATACTGTGAATGCATAGAATAGAGAAGTGTCGTAGTTTAGAAGACTAAACAGATATGGTCTCTCCTGACAAGGTTTGTTTTGAAAATCAAATAATTCTTGCAAACATTTAATATTGCACTGTAGCATAACATACTTTAAGCAACGTACATGAGCTATGTAGGAGTTAATATGTAACTCAGAAAGGATGGAAAAAGAAT
>JAAGAY010147409.1:0-28847 GCA_011801015.1 Ardeotis arabs
GTGTCCAGTTCTGGAGCCCCCAACATAAGAAGGACATGGACCAGCTGGAGAAGGTCCAGAGGAGGGCCACAAAGATGATAAGAGGGCTGGAGCACCTCTCCTATGAGGGCAGGCTGAGAGAGTTGGGGCTGTTCAGCCTGGAGAAGAGGAGGCTCCGGGGAGACCTGATAGCGGTCTTCCAGTACCTCAAGGGGGCCTACAAGAAAGATGGGGAGAGACTGTTCAGTAGGGCCTGCTGTGATAGGACGAGGGGCAATGGTTTTAAAATAGAGGGGGGTAGATTTAGATGGGACATTAGGAAAAAATTTTTCACCATGAGAGTTGTAGATCACTGGAACAGGTTGCCCAGAGAGGTGGTGGATGCCCCATCCCTGGAAACATTCAAGGCCAGGCTGGATGGGGCTCTGAGCGACCTGATCTAGTGGGGGATGTCCCTGCTCCTTGCAGGGGGGTTGGACTAGGTGACCTTTGAAGGTCCCTTCCAACCCTAACCATTCTATGATTCTATGATTCTAAATTTCTTCTTCTTGAAGCATCTGTGGTCCCAACACTACTACCTCACCCCTTAGGTCTTCTTACTAGGTACCTGAAGTGCTTTGCTTTCTATCTGGTGACTAATATACACTGCCCCTTGTGATAAGACAAATCTCTTCACAGTAGCTGTGCAACTAGACAGAAACATAAATGCAATAAATGAATCCTACCATAAGCTCTGGGTCCTCCCAAGCCTTGCAGTACCAACTGAGATGTAGGGAAATGAGCTGAACTCCATTATCTGTTGATAAGCTGTTGGAATGTTATACCAGAGCAACCTTACCAAAGGCGGAGAGGTGGCAGAAGTATCTCTGGGATTGTTTCAGTGGCATGTGTCAGTAGGTCTCTTGAGAAGGTGAAGTACAAACCTGAGCTTTTAGATGGATGCTCATGGTGTATATTAGTATATACTCAGCTCTCCTCTTCAGTCATGTGCTGCTTTGGCAAAATATCCCATGGGCTGAAAAAGATTTTATTGAAGCTTTTATTTGCTTCAGCTCCAAGTAAGTTCACTTAGTGCTGTTGTGGTATCATCCACTCTTAGAATGAAGGAAGTTTCTCAGGGACTAGTGTGGCAGAGATCCTGTCTGGAAGGGGGATACATACAGAAAATGCCACAGAGAAAGAAACAAGGTCAATCTGAGTGGTGAGTGAGCACAGAAAACCAAGTATGTTTCCTAGAGCATAGACATCCGAGGATAACAATGGTAAGCCTGTGCTTCCACGTATGGCTGGAAACAGAGGGCAGTGCGACTGCTGGAATCCATGGAGAGCACCTCATTGACTTCAGAGGGCTGGAGTTTCCCTCAGGCTCAGGCTGAATTCAGAACCAGCAGAGAGTATTTTCTTATGATAAAGAGAATATCTGTGCTCTGAAATGGATTGTTGGTTGTCTGTCAGTCAGGTAAAGCAGTTATAAAGTATGCATGCCTGTGTACTCAGCTTGTTGAATATGGGAGCTGCAGAATCATAGGGTCTCGTATTTTTCACTTCTCTTGCACATTTGCTTCTTACCCTCCTACTTAAAAATCCATTGAGTGCAGTTTCTAGGTAGATGCGTCATAGAAGGAACTACTGGTGGATTATTCTCCCTTTGACCAAACAAGCAGTTTGATCTTTAAGTGTGGAGTTTGTTGCTTTTGCTCACAGTGAGTATTAGTGTGCTCTCCAACCAGTCCTACTGGATTCAAAGGTTACTCAGATATCATGAAGGGCATGGGAACCTGACTTCTACGTAAAGAGAACTCTTTCCTGCTAAGCTAGGGCGTAGCTGTGGAAGTACTGCAAATCTGGTACCTTTGAAAGAGCTCTGTAAAGGATCCTTGAAGCTACTGTCTGTGTGCTGATCTACTTCCACACTGTTTTCCCCAGTTTCACAGTGGAATAGGAACTGGTAAGCTGGGATATCAGTTATGAGGGAGATACACACCCATGTGTTACTTGGTTCTGCAATAGGAGATTTGTGTTCATCTGCATTAGAGCAGATGAGTATATGAGCAGAAAAGCGAAGGCACTAATTAGATGGGGTTTGTATGACAGCATGGATTTGAGATTGGATGTCTCATGGTTTTTTTTCCATTTTGCTTTAAAAGCTTTTTTCCTTGTTCATTACAGTCTATAGTGGCCTTTCTCAAGGATCCAGAAGGTGCTCCACTGTGGGAGGAGGATCCCGAAGCCAAAGATGTTGTGCATGTTGACAGTGAAAAGGTACATTGGCTGGATAGAGGTTCTGTATGTTTTATAAATACATGGGATGAAGGAAGAGTGTATGTCTGTGTTAACTCTTAATGAAGCACCATTATTTCCTTTCTTTGAAAGGGAAGTTTAAAGCACCCAAACTGTTTTTAAGTGACTTGGTGAAATTTATGGATTGTTATACCTATAAAGTTTCCTGCTTCCCACCTTCCTTTCCTTTTGATGTTAGTCTGCAAGCTACTTGCAAGTGTCAAAGCATTGTGCATGGTGTGGTGGTAAAGACCTGTTTGTCTCAGTAAGGTGTACCAGCTTGCAAGATAAGTCACTGCTGGATGCAAGTAGGAGATAAAATGCTGCTCTTACAACTGCAGGTTGTTAAACCTTAGATTCCCTCATGTGCCTGAGGTTGTCTCAGGAATTCTGGAGCAGGGAGAAACAGGATCCAGATCTTGAGTGATTTAACCTTGTATAGTAACTGTCCTCTCAGTGTTAAGTTGGGAAAGCAGCAAATAAGATGAAACTACCTTAAAAAGCCAGTGCCACCACAGAGCTATCCATTATTTCCTCTCTAATATAATCAGCTTGGTCTTTTGTATTCATTTTCTAGTCTATAGATTTTTAAAACTTTAATTGATTGGACTCTAGCTGGTATTTTGTAAAGGACCTTTTCAATTTTCTAGCTTTCATTTTTAATATTAGCAACAGTTATTTTGACATTCAGTTTTTGTAGGAAGATTAATTTTTAATGTTCACCCTCTGTACTCTATTACAAGCCTTCCAAGGGTTGTATTCAATGTGAAAACTTCATCTGGTTTCTCTATCATGCTGGTACTGAAAAATCTATCCTCATGGCTTCTTATAGCTCTGACAAGGTTTCATAGTGGAAACTGAACTTTACTACTGAGTCTGACTTTTTGAATTAGCGTATGGCTTTTTGGATGCTCAAGGAAGAAAAAGTTTCCAGTCAGAGATTCTGCAGTGAGAATAAACCAAGCCATGCAGCTTCCACATCTCAACAGTGAAGATACTGGTCTAGGATATTTAGCAGATATTCAAATCTATAATAGATTTTGCCATCTTTAAAGTTAAAATTGAGCAAGGAGAAGAAACACAAGTCTCGTCTGTTAGGAAAGATGACCCTTCTTCCCTCAGATAAATAATTCCTATATTATAGGAATATATATATTAACTTTTAAAAGTTGTAACACAAATAATAAGAGATGTGCTTGAATATAGGTCTGGTTTTATTTCTTTGGTTCATTCACTAGGAGTTGAGAAGGCTTCTGAAGAAGGAAGACAAACCCCTTCTGATGATGTTCTATGCCCCATGTAAGTAACCCAGTACATCCTGTCACCTCTTTCTCCTTTCTCCACTGAGAGATGTCCAAGTCTGAGTAGGAGCCTCACCTGTGCTTCACTAATACTATCTTGTCCCATCTTTGTCATTTAATTCCTTGTGTTGTTCTGCCTGTTTGTCCTCAGTTTTCCCCTAGTTGTCCATTGCTTGTGTCATAGTTTTTCATTTTTCTCTTGTGATGATTACTCTTGCTTGTTGCTCTTTAAGCAGCTACTTTCTGTAATTTCTTCACCCATTGTCCTTTCTAGATTTGTATTGTATGAGTCAGAAACATTGTATGCTGAATGCATGAGTGTTAATACATCTGTCTGAGAGTGCCTAGCCCTCTGGCCTGGACAGAGCTGTAAGTGCAAACGAGTATTGCACATGCTTTTTACTTCTGCATTTTGGTCCATAGCATAATACAAGCTCGTTCAACACAAGCGAAAGACCTCTGGAGGAGATCATGAAGTTAGGAAAAAACCCAGCCTATTTGTTCTTCCTAACTGCGGGCAGAGGGAATAGCGCAGTGGTCAGGAACAGGAATATCTCTCCTACTCCATCCAGGAGGCACCTTGGGTGTTCCTGTCCACGTTGGCAGGAGTACTTGTATTCAGGTGAGGTTTCATGGGGGATGGCAGGAAGGAAAGAGAAGAGCACATTGCAGTCATTGCATTTCTTTTGTGGCCTTGACCTTGTATTGCTGGTATCTTGTCATCGCATTGGCCGCTTGTTCCTTGATTTTGCAGATTTACAACTGCTTGTTTGTATTTTCTTGTGACTAGAATGTGAGAGGCTTTACAGCTCTTCAAAAGAAGATAGTGTTGCACTGGAGTTGTTGCTCAGCTGGAAAGAAGGGGAACAATGAGAAAGGAATGAACGTGTGACCTAAGCTTGAAAAGCCTCCCAGCACTTCTCTGATAGGGAAATTGATTTTAGACACCACTAACAATTTGCTGGCTGATTCTCTTTAAAACTGTGTCCCATGGCAGCATTATCTGGTGTTCCTCAGTATATTTTCCTCTTGTAATTACTGCCTGAAACGCCGTTCTACCATTTTAGTCTTGTCGGAGTACAGCCAAGATGGCCAGAATTGCCCAAACTTAGTTTGATCCATCAACAAGAGAATGTTTTTTCCTTTAATCAAATTAGTTGCAGCTCCGTGCCTTCAGACTCTGCAGCGGGATGGTCCTCTGTGGCCTGGCACAGTGTGTGGCTGCTCCCAGTCACTGCCTGCCGCCTCAGCATCAGCGGGAGACGATACGCCTGCTCTACCTGTAAATTGCCCCTTCAGGGAGAGTTCAGCTGCAGAGTGCTTTCACAGTTACCTGTATCATGAATAATTGTTTTCCACAACTGAATCTCTTCCTGAAATGTGCCTTATCTAACCCTTCGTTCTCTTTGAACCATTCCCCCAGAAACCCTCCTCCTTCCAGTTTCTCTTCTTTTGAAGTGGCAAAACACCTGCTAGTCTTCAGTGCTGTAATACTTTTGCTGCTTTCTAAACTGCTGTGAAGGAAGCCTACTTGTAAGTTTTCTTCCTCCCCTCTGATTTAACAATTCTTAACTCCCTCATCTTTTATTTAACACACAAGACCTTCTGAGTTGGTTCTTGTCCAGTTTTTCTTTTCTTACTCCTGAGACAGAATACATCCAGCAGTTGCATTAAAATATTGGCTTTGGGCAGCTGAGGTTACTAGTTACATACAGGTGTTACCGTTCATAACTGGGAGCAGCAAATCAAGGCTGGTCACTAAAGGAAATTCTGCTTTTCTTTACTTGTAAGAGGTAAGTCAGGGAGGTCTTTGGCATGAGAGGACATCAGAAGCTTTGTCTGGGAAGCTATGGGGAAGACAGCTGCGTTATTTCTCTGCTTTGTTGAAAGCAGGGGCTTTAGATTCATTGTGGCAGATTCATAGGAAATGGGCTCTTCAATTACACACCAGTGCAGAGGGAGATGAAAGTAACTGCAAACTTAAATGTATTTTCTTTAATATTTCAGCAATGCTTGGTCTGGGTAAAATGACTCAGAGCAAAGGCAGGCTTTCCTTAGAAGATATTACCTGCCATTTGGATACCATTCACTGTACTTTCAGACCTATATTATAAAGTCAGACAGCACTAAATATGAAAAATTATGTGTACTTATAGGCATTCAGATTTATTTGTAGTTAACTGTCAAAGAAAACTCCTGCAGGAGGCAGTCTGGATTTAGCAACAAAAAGGAACTGTTCATAATGTAATTGAAAACAGGGCTTTAAAAATGGGGGTGTTAACTAGTGGAAAAACTAATATGTGTTTAATTAAGCCGCCTCTTTTGAGTCAAAATACAAGAAAAAAGAGCAGAAGAAAATGAGTTTTTCAAGGTTGCCCTTTCATGCCTGCATAAATTGACAGCATCCCGAACAGTATAACCCAGAAATGCGTGGGCAGGAGAGGTTGAGCTGAAGTGGATTTGGGAGCAGCAAGTTTGAGGCTGCAGCAGAGTTGGGAACGGAAGGACCATAGGGGTGATGACTGGGTAGAGGAGGCTGGTAGATGCCTGTGCTCCAGAAGGGAGTCCAGGGAGCAGTAAGAGGTTGAAGAGGGGAAGAGAGAGATCAATAGCCAGGGGAGTTTGAGGCCTGAGGCAGCTGAAGAGAGAAGAAACAGGATCCAGAAGATGATGTTAACAACTTGTATCTTTTGATGTCTTTCTAGTGGTTTGGTTGAAGCTGCAAGAGCTCAGTGGGCCTCAAATGAGTGGTCTGTGCCCACAAAGAAATTGTCGTTTTGACCAGCACTAATTTAACAACCCCATTGGCAATTTGAGCAAAGAGATCAAAGGTGGAAAGACTGCAGAAACACTAAGTCTCTTTCTTTGAATTAAAGGATGTTCCTCCTAGGCACGCTGATGTGATTTTAAACCAGCAGTTGCAAAATCTGTTCCTCCTTTCTAGAAGATATTTTTGTAACTCTTGTCTCTTCACCAGAATAAAAATGTTGACTACTGTCCCATGGTGGACCCAAGAGTTTCAACAACAAGTGTCTGAAGTGCTTGGCTGCAACTTCCTTTCTTTCATGCTATCTGCCCTCTCGCCCCTTCCCACGTGCATGCACGTATTTTACTTGGCAGGAGTGAAATCTGCTGCTTACGAGGTGATTTAGTGCTAATCTGCTTAGCACTCCAGAGCGTCATCAAAGAGCTCTTAGCATGCTCCAGCAGTACATGGATAGTCTTCCTCACTTGCCATTTGTTTTTTCCTCAGCACATAAAGTTATTGTATCTTACAAAGGCTGTTGCTTCTTCAGAGTTATGTCTTCTCAATTAACAGAGCACTGTTTAACTTTTGATGTCTGTTTAATGTGTTTAGGAAGTGTCTCTCAAATGAATTTTAAAGACTTGTTAAGCTAGGATGAATCTGAAGTACCTCCCCCCAGCCCTCCTTTAAAAGACCAGCAGCCTACAAAGGTTTTTGTTTGAGTTCACAAGCATGACATCTTCTGTTGACTTTTGAAATGTGAGTTTCAGCTTAAGTTCCCCTCTGGGCCCAGCTCAGAGCCTGAAGAATATAAGATGGCGTTACTCTTTCCAAAACTGGGACAAGAAATGAGTATGAAAATGAATAGCATGAAAAACATGCAAAAATAACTGCATACAACAAGAAATAACATCCTTGGAAACTAATAATCTAATAATTATTTAGTTAAATAGATAAGGAATTTTGTTTAATTTTTTTTTATATTAAAAATGTAGTTTCATATGCTTTAGAACAAACATCCTGTAGAGCAGTCTGAGTAGAGTTGTTGGCATGTTACTTACACAATTTCTTTTTTATCAGGGTGTGGTGTTTGTAAGAGAATGATGCCATCTTACCAGCAGGCGGCCACAGAACTGAAGGGTAAATATGTAAGTGAGAAGATAAGATTTATATAAAATTTAAAAAACCTTTTTAACACTTCATTTTTTTTTTAATATTTAAAACCACAAATACTTATTGAAATGGAGGATTTTTAAGCAAGTCAAAACAAAACAGAAATGAATGACAAAACATAAATTAAACCCTTCAGGATTCTCTCTTGGTTTTTATTCTTTTTAAAACTTTGGAAAATGAAGTGTTAATTCACTTGCCTTATAGATTCAGTGTACTTCTTGCTGCAGAAAAACAGGCTCTGACACTGTGTAATTTTATGTTCAGCTTCTAATTTGTGAGTTTGTAGTCCTGTTGAGCTCATGTTAGTAAAGATAAAGAAATGTTTGCCATAATGGGTTTGATCTGCTTTTTGGCCTAATGTTTCATTGAGGGATCAAGGATGGATGCCTTTAATAGTGATAATTAATCCACTTTGTTAGTGGAGAATCACGGTGTTATGGGAGGGGAGTTCCCTGCTTTAGCTACTGATCATCTTCTTTGACACTAAGCACAAGCATTAATAAAATCTTAAAGTTTCACTACAGCTCTGTCAACAAAGTTAGCATTCCTACCAGACTGCAGTGAAAATAAGTTTTGAGCATAATAAAATCCATCAACAGCAGTCATAATAATTTAGTTACTTACTTGTACTAATAAGGCTAATACTAGAAGTATTGATCTCTCTAAGCAAGTTGAAGGCGCTTCTGAAGTCAAGGTTTTATAATGTGCTTACTGTATAATTTATATGATATCAATAATACATGAGTGACAAAGAAATAGGATTGTTGTTTCATGGCTTTAGCTGGATTTGAGCTGATCCTACCTGTTGGATCATTCACTGTGGAGTTTACAGGTTTCCTCAGGAGAGGCAGTGTGTGATGAGGAAAGGATTGAAGCACTGCGGTTCACTGCTAAGGCAGCTCTGGCCAGTGCTTCTCTTAAGGACCGAGTGCTGTCAAACTCCCCCATGTTCTCCCAGCTAGTTGTTTTTCAGAGATATTTTGTCTAAATCCTTGTTTGCTTAGGGCTGAAATGAGTGGGAGTTGTTCAGATTTATTTAGGGCACGGTACAACCTTTGAAGATGTTTTCAAGAGCATTTTTTTTTTTTGTCTAGCCAGGCAGCACTATAAGCCCCTCGGTGGACTGTGACGCGGTATTTGGGAGGGCACTCCTGTCTTGCATGGCAGGTACATTGCAAGGTGTGAGGTGGGCAGGAATTAGGAACGTAAAGAATCACCTACAGAGGCAGTGCCAGAGAGAAGGCATGCTGCAGGGCGCTGTGCTCTCCTGCAATTATCTGTTCCTTGTCCATGTGCAGCTCATTTTATTAAATTCAGACTGGAGAATTTAAACTCCTGATCTATTCTATTTGATTATTTCCTTCCTCACTTGGAAATGGTTTCTGTAGATCCAGGCTAATCCTGCACAGCTGAGTGACAGGGCTGTGGCACAGCACTGGGGCTGGCGCTGCCTGGGCTCGATGCAGCTCAGGTCAGGGGTGCTTTTTGCACTGGAGCATTCTTAGTGTGGAATCAATTCAGAGGAAAGTCCAGTTATGCCACTGCCACCTGTGTCTTTCACAAAAATCAATCTATTCATCTAAATTTGACCTAACTAGCTTCCTGGGTGGGACGTGTACACAGTTCGCAGTTTCTGAAGTTAACTGTGCTTTACCCATCATAAATTATCCATGGGGTATCTTAGAGCAATGTTGACCTCCAGACCAGGCTTTGCTGGCAAGGTTATGGTTTGAATGAGCTGAAGATTTGGCCTTTTGATCTGACCTGTCATTAGCTGTCAGGATGTGTCACGCTCAAGAGCGATTGTTGCTATTATATAGCAGGAAGATCAAGTACAATATTGCCTGTTTAATGGATCGTAAAAATGAAAAGGTGAACTGTACCTGTCATTGCTTGCTGTGTTCTGTTGGGACCTAGGAAATCCTCTGAAAGTTCACAGCAAATGTGAAATCTGGTAGACTGGTGCTTATGAGGGAATTAGTTAACAAACCTGGTTCTTGCTTTATTAAGCAACCACTGTGTGGTTTCACTTGCTAGTCTGAAAAGTTACTATACTTCTGTGCCCTTCTGTTGGTATCTGTAGCACAAGGTTAGTTCTTAGTGATCTGAATAATCCTATTGCATTTACCTACCGTCAAGCAGTGGCATAGAGGATGAGGGAAGGGGAGAGCTGGGTCTAGATAACCTCGTATGAATTAAGTCAATCTGGCTGTTGGAACTACAAGGAAAATTCAAAGAAAGAGACTTGGCCAGCCAATATTTCTGTACCCTTCTCAGTTGGCTTTCCTTTATCCTTTCTCAGGATAGGGGAAAGAAAACTAAGTATTTTTTTGTGACTTACCACCACGTTCTTAGAAAAGGCTGACCTTCAAACAAGGATTTTCTGCTTTAAGATTTATTTCATGCTGGCTCCAAGCACATTTGGTTGGTTTGTGCAGGTTGCTGCCGTCAGGCACCTGGTATTAAATTCTGATGTGGTATTTCAGCTGGAAAGAGAAAATCCTGGTTTTGGAGGGGGAAGGAGGAGGGGTTTGGATTAAGACCCTGCTGCTAAAATGATTTAAGATGTCAATGCTGTTAAACTAAGTTAATCAAGAAGTGGTATCTCAGCAACTCGCTGGCTGAAGATTTGACAGCAGAACAAACTCTGTGTGAATCACACACCCACAGAAACTCAGAATCAGTCCCATCTTCAAATTTTCAGATCAGAAATTTTTGGAAGACAATTAGAGAGGGCATAGGATAAGTCATAGGAGCCCTGTGCCTGAAGCTTGGGGTGAAGGGCTCTGAAGGTGGAGGATGGGTTGGGGATAGAGGTAGGGAAAGGGAAGGAGAGGCTTTTTGTTTCACTCGCTAGTCTGAAAAGTTACTATGCTTCTGTGCCCCTCTTTTGATATCTGTAGGACAAGGTAAGTTCTTAACTCTCATTATACTCTACCAGTCAGGTCCTTTAACATATTTAAAGCGTATGAATGCCATGTGGTATTTCCTGGGCTCATGAAAATAGGGCACGTTTTACTTTCATATCAACATAGCGCTGATTTCCCCTTGCCATTCAGTAATTGCATTTTTGAACTGGGATAATGCCAGTGCTTGCTCGGTTAGAGCTTCTGGACATTAGCTGAGATTGTAAATTCATTGCTGGAGTGGAAACAAAAGAGATGAGCATGGAACTTCTTGTGTCCTAGCTAACATTTGTATGCAAACATAAGTCATGTACCTGCCGAAGAAGAAAAAAACAAAACTAGTTAGGTTTGTAGCTTAAAATCCAAATATGCAAAGAGAGCATGAAGAGTGTGATTGAGAGAAGTACCCTAAAGGTATTTCTGTTAGTGGGTGAATAAAAAGAAATGGAGACGCTTCCAAAGCAAGGAGGAGGTGACAAGCTGATTGGTGTATGCTTTCTGTGGACCAGACTCAAGTATTGCTCTGTTCCCCGTTGCACAAAATCTGAAAGAACTGCCTTTTACAAAGATTCCCTTGCTTTACAGCAATATGAATGAAATCAGAATCTGCCCAGAGCTTAGTTGATTTTACCTAACTCTTTAGAAAAAGTTGCAATGTTCCTGCTGTATTGTAAGAATCAATACAATTATGCTCTATTTTTTCAGGTTCTTGCGGGGATGAATGTTTACTCTGCTGAATTTGAAAGGATAAAGGAAGAATACAATGTCCGGGGATATCCTACAATCTGCTATTTTGAGTCAGTGATGTTTTGTTACTACTTTAGAAATCATATGCTCAACTATAATTGCACGTTCTTATCTTCCAGGGCAAGTACTAAACCTTGTTTTGTTGCTTTAACAGGAAAGGAAAGTTCCTCTTCCACTTTGAGAACTATGGTGCTACCGCAGCAGATATAGCAGAGTGGCTGAAAAAGTAAGGCATTGAACTTCATGCACTCCACCTTTTATGTACTCTTCATTATTTACAGAATGTAATGGTTTAGGAACAGCTATCTCTCCCTCATTCCTTCTGCTCAGAAGAACAAACAAAACTACCCCTCTGAGACTGCCTAAACTAGTACAGAGAGATTGCCCAATATTTGGTTTGTAGCATGCATGCCTTGCATTTTACAATTGCATTTCATCTGTAATAGGAGATTGTCTGTGGACTGAAATAAATGCAGATACACAGATCTCAACTGCGTTAAAAATGCCAACTTAAATTTCCAGTGATCTTGGGTGCCTGACCTTAATACCTTGCAAAAAGTCTGACTTTGTTGTTTTATTTAAAATGTATACACCAAGTGCGCAGTTCTCATTGGTTCTCCAGCCTTTAGCTGGAGCCTTCAATGTGCCTTGCAGAGACAAACGGGAGATCAAGGCACCCTGGATTGCTAGTCATTTTTACAAGGTCTGTATTTCCTGTCATGACATGAAGTGGTGTTGAAAGCATCTTGTTCCACCTAAAATAGAGCTATTTGCAGTCATAAATATTTTGGGGGCTGAATGAACCTATGGGACTAGCAGTTGAGAGAAAGAGACAGAAAAAGCTTGTGAGTGTGTGTATAGTTGCTCTTCAGCTGGTGCAAATCGGCACATCGTCAGCGAAGCCGGTAGAGGAGCTGAAGAAAGCTGAGAGAGTCTGATGATGAGATGCTGTTAGCAGTTAGCCCTGGCTCTTGGGCATTATGTTATCTTGGTAACCCTCCCTTGTTTGCTGCAGCCACAGAATTAATCTTGAAATAAAGCTAATAAAAGGAAACAAATGCATGGGAAGGAACCGACAGTTGCAAACTATTTTGATAATATGGCTTAGCAAAATTGGCTCAGAATAAATGCAGTTTATTGTACTAGTGGGGCTATGCTGGGGGCATGCATATGGTTGCAGGCAGCCCAGGGTCTTCAGCAATGGTAGGCTAGGTGCTTCAGGATTGGGAACCCACAAATGAAGTGACAGCGGCGTTCCTGTTAGCATTAGGAGGTACAGACACTGCAAGTGAGTACTGCCTGATGGATCAAAGAGGAGGAATTTAGCCATAGTCTTTAAGCCTCATTTAGTCTATTAAGACTTCAGATATGAATGATCAAGATGGCAACTCCAGCAATGCTGAGGAGATGATCAGCCCTTGGAGCAAAGATATGACTTCATGACCTGCACTTTATGCTTTTCAGTTTTGCAAGGATGTGGTTATCTCTTGGCTACCACATGTGAAACATTAAATGTTTGGGGTGGGTTTTTTTCCCCTGTCTGTCCACATAATATCCAGATAATCCCCGTAATATGCAGTGCCTTTACATCAGTGCTGTGACAGCAAGCGAACACAGCTACTGGAGGCAAAGCAGAACAGCTGCAAGCTCTTTCCAATGATAATCTCTGCTAACAAGCCACTGTGGGCTTTGGCTGATACTTCAGCAGTCCAGAGCTAAAACCAGTTGTTTGTCCTCACTTAGTGCGTGCTTATTAGTTTCCCAAAAGATGATCTGAGCAGTAGCCTTCTTGCTCCTATTTTGTATAATAAGTACAACTTTTAAGGAAACCACATTGAGAAATTATGCATACTTGAATTTTGCCAGTAATTGATGTTGCAATTAAAACCGTATATGCGGTAAATCTGCTACATGCATAATATTATATTACTCCAAGCAATCTGCAGTACAAGCAGTCAAATGGTATGGCAAGGGCTTTAGGAAAGCCAAAGAGTGTAATTGGATAGCTGCAGGGTGTATAGGCTATATTTCAGAATAGTCTAATAGTAAAATGGTGTCAGGAAGTTGCTCTGATGCGAGGTGTTGCTCTGCAGAGCAGGGAAACAGCGGTGCCAGACACAGACGTGGCAGGCTATGGCAAGGAAAGCCAATGCGTTTTTATACTATGCACGCATGTGTGTCGTTACAGATTCTCAAAAGAGAATCCAGCAGACATTGAGCCCTATGAAATGACCTATTTTTTGTGGACTCTGGGTAAACACTGCAAAAATGCAACTGTTTTCTCTTCCCTCTCCCCCTTCTCTGTTTTTTACTTCTAAATGTTACCGGTAAAGTGCTGAAAGTGGTTGATCTATGCTAATATTTTTGGGAAGGCATGATATAACTTAATGAAGGCTAGAATTATTTAAATTATTGAAAGAATGTTTTCCATGTTCTTTCCTCTCAGAACCAGAGCTGCTAGCTTGGAAGACAGTAATGTCTTTTCTTTTACTACTTATTGAAGGTGCTTCTTTCTAATGCTGAATTGTGGTAATGCATCAGTCTTACGGATACTTAACCTCTCTTGTCTTCATAATAGGCACTGGCTACTGTCTTAGGGAGTTTCAGATGTTTTCCTGAGGTGATAGAGGGAAAACCATCATACAGCCTTACTCCAACACACAGCACTATTAGCACAAGAGATGCTATCTTGTACATACCACAATTTGGTTTTCTTTTTTTGTTTGGATTTTTTTTTTTTTTTTTTAGATCTGATACACCACTGTATCAGCCTGGATGGTAGGCAAGGCAGACAGCTTCTTGCTGCCTTCAATAGCTGCTTAGTTTGTTTTGCTGTTTTTGTGGGCTCCTCTCGGGCCCTTCCATAGCACCAGCTACTCAGTTAAATCAAAAGCTTGTTCTGTGTTCTTAATTGAATTAGCTCTTCATAACTCTTCCAGACTTCTGTCATCCTATTTTTGGTCTTTAGGCGTTGGATGTGCCTTGTCTCAGTTTTAAATGACACTTTAGATTTTTCTTGTTGCTTCCTCCAGGCCTTGAGGTGCTTCTTACCAACTCCTGTGTAGGCTTATTAGCATGCACAGCACTTTGAATTGAGCCATTTGAATAAACATCCTGTGCCCTGCTTTACTAATTCCTTACTGAAATAGGTCATGCTGGGCCCTGCTAAAGACAGCGTTCTCCCAGTGCTTTGTAGCCACTGTGTCCATGTTCATCAGGCTCTGCCTGCTCAACCTAGCTCCCTTTCCAAATTCATTAAGTGCCATGGTGTTTTCTGGAAAGCCTTCACTCTGCCGAGGTACCTGCAGATTATTGCTCTCTTAGGGGCTTGGCAACAAGCAAAGTGATTATCTGCTAAGCTTTTAGAGAATAAACTCTTGTGGAGGGGGACCTGCCTCTTCTTCTGTCTCGGCTGCTTGACTGAGTGCAGCCCCAGTCTTTGCTTTGAAGTTTGTTTCTTGGTTCGTTTATCATATAAGCAGCAGTAGAGGTGTGCATCAGTTTTCATGGATTGCTTAATATTCTTGGATCATACCCATTGCTTACATCGACAGAATTTGCTATCTGAATCTGTGTATCTCTACTGCTTTTTTTTTTTATCAAACTAGGCTTTCAGCCTAGAAACGAGCAAGGCAGGATAAATGAGTTATCATCCATTTGCTATTCCTTGTTCCAGGCAGCTAACACAATAATACATTTTAATCAAAAATAGTAAATCTGCTTTCACCAGAGATGGGGTTGTATCCAGACCTGTACTTTGCCAAGGAATTCAGGGAATTTTGGAGGGTATTTGGAACTTAGTACTACAACTGGCAAGGATAAAATAGCTTCAGAGTCTGGCTCCAAAAGTTCGTATGTTTGGGTGTCCTTTATGTGAGCATTAATTTAATAAATAAAACGTCAATTAGCGTAGTTTAGTTCACATCTGCCAAATTCTGTTTTTAATGTACCTTAATAAAAGCCAAGAATAATTGTTTAGCAGGGTGATGAGCACTGCACTGGTCCAAAGGAGCTTCAGTTCATTTTCCAGATTTGCCACCTTGTCTTTGAGCAGTCTTTCTGGCTCTGATCCATTGAAGATGGTTAAAGTCATGTGCAATGGTCGTTAAGTCAGTAGAACGTGTCAGTTATCTTTCAGGTTAAGCATGTAGTTGAGTAGCTTTGCTGAATTAGGCCTCCAAGCCCACTGCTTGAGCGAGGACGTAACGATGCTTCCCCAGGTCACAGGGTTGCTCAGGGTAAAACCGTATATTCCTGGGGAAATGGTCTGTGTAGCTAGCGCATGGTGCCAACACTGCACCTCCTCCTTTCTCTGTCAGCCCTGATCATGCTGTCAGTATTCAAGGTGACTGGTTAGAATGTCTGTTTCTGCTTGCTACTTTTTTCTGTCATTTGCAATGGCTCCTATGAATGCTGTGAGAGAGGGAGTATCCTGCTGAGGAGCGTAAAGGAGTAACAGAAAATGCATCTGACTCCTATAGTGTAATATTTAAGCAGTCTGGTTATCTCCTTGCTCCATCCCCTTCCATTGCTGATCTGTCCTCATCAGCTGCTTGTGCTTTTTTATTCCTCCTCCAGCTTTATCTGAGTTTCAGTGCTTATGAGTTCTGGGTGGGTACAATTATGGAAGCTGTTCAGTAGCTTTAGTGTATCATACGTATATGGACATCTCCACAAAGTAGTTCCTTGTAGTCCAACTTGTCAAAATGACTGCTTATCACCAGAGAGCTGCTTTTTAGCTGTGTCTGTCTGTCTTGTAGCCCACAGGCACCTCAGCCACAGGCTCCGGAGACTCCTTGGGCAGATGAAGAAAATGTAGTTTATCACCTGACTGATGAGGACTTCGACAAGTTTATAAAAGATCATTCATCTGTGCTAGTGATGTTCCATGCACCATGTGAGTTTGGTTTTTTTCTGTTCTGTACCCTGAGCCAGATGCTTGCTAGCAAAACCAATAATGATTTTCTGTAGAGGTTTCACAGAGCTATGCACTCAAAGTCCAGGCTTTTCTTGTTTGTGATGATTGTTAAATACACAAGGTGTGAAATGTTTGTGAAGTTGCTGACTTCAAGTTTAGGATGGAGGTGTATTGCTGGAAGAGACACTTTGTAGGCTGAGGCAAAACATAACTGAAGAGTGTAATGATGCTTAAATAGTCTGAGGACTCATCATTTTACAGCACTATTTCCCATTTTCAGCTCGTCTTCTGTGTTGTTTGCTTTCAAAGCAGAGCTCTGGTTGATTGAGCATCTCAACTTGAGAACTGTGAGCTCCTGAGTCCTTGTTCATCACTGCTGATGCGTCCTTTTGAGTATTTTCGGTCCTCTGCTGCAGTTTCTCTAACAGTGTAAGGGGTGATGGTCATTAGATATTGTGCTGAAGTACACTAAAACTTGAGCTAAGTTCAGAAAGTCCCCAGGGCTCTAGAAAACTAAAGCAGACCTGGTAGTGATACTGCTTACTGTTTGACTGAGAATGCATTGGGATGATTTTTTTCATGACTTGACGTTTTAGCTTGAGCAGTAAAATGCAATGGGCTGCCCAGAGGTATTGCCTTCAGAAAGCTGTTCCAGCCACATCGTCCTCTTGTATGCTGTTGGATGGAAGAGTGTGTTAACCACTTTGTTCACTTAGGATGCAAGTTGTTTCAGCTACGTAGCTGGTTCTACCAATTCTTTGGGTGATTCATAGCTTATGTTTCCTCTTGCTGCTGTGCTGGAAATTGCACTTGGGTGAGATGTTCCTTTTCATGGGCATAGATTTGAAGGTTAGGACTCTGGAGGCAGGCTGTGTTCTCACAGCTGAACAATGGAGGGTCTTGGCACAGAGCCTGAAATCCTGCTTCCCTTTAAGCCAGCAGGAGTTAGCTCCAAAATGCTTTTTTTGAAGGTCTGCTCATAAGACTCATTTGAAAAACACACCATAATGAATTTCCTTTGCCTGATGAAATGTCTAGGGATTTGATGCACTCAAGCAGGTGACCGGTTGCTGTTTTGTCGCTGCATTCACTGGATTATTTGTACTAATGAAAGTGGGACTGGAGATTAATGCCTGGTCTGAAAACCAAAACACAAGTAGCAGAACTGATGAAGTCTGGTTTGCTCAGGAGTTACCCTTCGTTACCCAAATCCTTCCTCACCCCAGATTGCCATGCACCCTGCGTGCAAGCGACAACACAGGCTGCTGCTCCTCAGGAGCTGTATGCTTGTTGCTTTGGCTAAAGAGTGGCTGCCAAACAGAAATATAACTGCTGAATTTCCCTCCTTTCCCTCTCTGTGCGCAATGGTTAGGGGTAAGTGTCCTCTCTAGCCACAGATTTTTGTATATTTACAGAGATTTAGTCATGTTTGAAGGCTTTTGCCATTTTTTTGAGTTTGTAAATGGAGAAGGAGTCTGGTCATGTATTTGGGAGGAGGAAGAGGGGAAAGAAATTGACAATTGGCCCTGCAAACCTTATTCCTTTAGGAAGTCAGATTAAAAATAGATGAATGTACACAACTACAATCAAATTTTACTGTAAATTGAAGTTAGTTATAAATCTGAACCGGACTCTGTTCAGTTTTTAGATTTTTAAAATATTTTCAGAAGCACAAATAATAAAATTTTAGGAGTAACAATATTGTGTGACCTATTTGGAGAGGCCGGGCGCTTCCAGCTAGGTATGTTTTGTACTAAGGGGCATTCTGTGCTAACCTACAGCAGTACGTTGGCAAATGCTGTTTTAAAAGTAAATCAAATGCCTGAATTGGGCTGTTGCAAGCTCCTGATAACATGTTCCAGCTGCTCAGAACTGGGATAAAGAATGTTCCTTGCCAGAACAACTAAATTTTAAATGCAACTTGAATATTTGGGGCATTTTATTTACATTTGGGTGACAGCGGTATGCCTACGTGCAGAATCCAGCTTGTACATGTGTGAAAGATCTGTGTTTGTAAGAATTCTCTCTGGGCATCCTCAGCAGAGAGTGTAAGGCTTGCAAACTAATTAATGACAGGCAACTATCATAAACAGTTATCTCCATGATTAAAAGATCTTCTCCTAACACCTCTTAAATGTGCTAATGGAGTCGCTTTATGAATACTAGAAGATAAATTACTCCATTAAAAGAAGTGTTAAAAACAGAGGACATCTTGTTTTAACCTTAGTAGCTTGTGATGATAAAATTTTTCTAAAAATAATGTATTAATAGAAAAAAAAATTGAAACAGATGTACAAAATAAGTCCAGAATTCAGGATATACTTCTGTGTAACTAAGAATAAGCAAGGGGATTTCAACACTGGCCTGGAATTAGCAAGTACTTAAAACCCTGTGTTACCATGCAGCATACATGTGACTTGGAGTTTTTCTAGCATACTATCAATCCTGTGTTCATGAGAAGCTCTTTTACTAGAGAGAGAAATATTTCGGTGATCCTTTAATTGCATAGTCAGATGGCCAGTGCATTAATAGAGTGTAGTATTAAAAGATGTGTAGGGAATTGGAAGCTTTTTATTCCCCACCCCCAAGTGCTAAAGATACAGCTGAACCAAACACAGCCCTGGTAAATACTTGTGACCTGCAGAATTAGGCACTGTGATGAATGTGGCCAATTGGGTCTCCATGCCTGTGGCTACTAATGATCATCCCTGAGGACCACACTATAATTATTTACAATCAGTTGTACTTACTAGCCCAATTAAAGGTGTCACAGCATTTTGTGTTAAGTGCAGCCTAGCATAACTAGGTTCAACTAGAGCAGCTACGTGTGATTTGAACACGTCAGGAAGGTCTGCAGCATGCAACTTGCACCTCTTGCTATCAGAGACCTTCTACCTTTTCTGCAATAATTTAGCACCACTGTTAAACAGAAGATGTGCTGCTTCGAGTTGTTGCTGCTGGCCCTGAGAAACATGAGTGAGTATGGGATGAGTTCATCCTGATTTTGTTTTCAGGTCACTAGGGACACGAAGCAGGATCTCTAACCTTCTGAAACTCCTTTGTAAAGCCCTTAAGATGATGTTCCATAAATCTAAATATTTAGCACAGGTAAACAGTGACCCAACCAGCCAGGAGTCTGAAGGCATTCTCCCTCACAAGCCATCTGCGAAGAATATGCAGCATCGTGCTCTTTATTCAAGCATTTTTGCTGAAATTTTGTAATTGCTGGTGGCGAGCATAGTGTTATCCTGGATATATCCAGACTGAAGTCTTGCAGACATCTGAAGTGTGTTTTCTATGTGTTGCTCTTGTACCAAGAAACTTCAGTTATCGACTGAGATCTCCTGCACTATACCAAAGAACAAATACGTGGCCTTTTCCCACAAAGGATTTGAAGTTTTTGCTTGGATTGGTCATATTTGCTAACATGAAATATCAGTTATGTTTATTAGTTATCAGGGCCTATGTCTGAGTCTGTAACAGAAGATGTATCGCACCAACCAAAGCTATTTCTGTACCATAACATAAATAAAGGCACCTGTGCAGCTCATGATAGTCTTCTGTCAGCAATGTGAGTAAAGACTCCATGTCTGTATGTGCTTCTGCGTATCTGTGCCTACCAATTTATTTATATGCCCAAGATGACAGCTGGGTTCTGAATGCTTCTGAATGTGGGTTATGCTGCCAGTCAAGTGTTGCTAAATGCTTTAGTGACATGGGGACTGGCTGGAACTTAAAATGCTCCAGAGTCACTTGAGCACAAAAACGCCATGTATGTGTTTTCAGTTACCCCATCAAACTGTTTGCTGAGTCAAATGCAATTGTAAAAATAATTCTGTCCAAAATATTTGCCAAATTAGTGCAGGTTGCAGTCTTTCTGACTTGGTTTTGTCAAAGAAATAAGAAGCTTACAAATTTCCCTTTCAACATTATTTACAGCATAACCAAGTCACCAATAAGTCAATTCAGAAAGGGTGTTTAAAGTCTAGGATTGAAATTACAGCCAATTCAGAAATTAGTTCTAGAAGTGTCTGCTTTTCATGCACAGGAGTTACTTTTCATTATGTTTTGTTAACACAAATGACATTGATAACATTTTAAGGTGTACCTGTTCCTGCAGCCTCACGTAGAATAATGTTCTGGAGCCACCACGAGCTGTAGCCCCCCCGGGTACATTCAGCAAGCACAGATCTGAGTAGTCCTTGTTGCTAATGAGTTCATCAGTCACCTCTGATGGTTGCTTGGGGTTGCTTTCCACCCCCCTTACACTCCATCAGCCATAACAAAGTCTGTGGTCCAGTACTGATGCCAGAGGTAACAGAGGGGAAAAGGCGCTTTGGCTGTAGTGTTAGTGTGAGCTTTTTAAAGCATTAAACTATTAAAATGTTTTTCCTGAAACATTTCTTCCTTGTACATGAGCTTAAATTCATGTTAAACCTGCCTTCCTCCCAACCTTCTTCATAGGACTTCTTCAGAGACTTTATTTAAGCTGTAGTTGCAGGACTCAAGGTTAGAAAAGATGTCAATACCCTTAGTGGAATATTGGAGTCATCATGGTTTGCCTTATCAAGGAGGGAAGGCAGGGAAAAATGCAGCTGTTTGTTTGGTTTGTTTGTTTGGTTTTTTTTTTTATTCTCCCCCCCTCTCCTTAATTTGTTCTTGGGAACTGCTTTGGAGATGCAGCCCTGATATACCTTTTCTTCCTCCCACCTAATGGAAGGGAGTGCAAAAATAAATCTTGAGATAATAAAATGCACTGTAGTTTTGATGTGGTGTTGAAATGTCCGTGAAATTCCTTTCCTATCCTCGGATATTTTCTCTCTCTCTATAAACCAGCCTGATAAATTACACAGTTGGTGCTTTCCAAAGCCAACTGTTCAGCTTTGCAGATTTTTAATTGCACAGGGAGCTGTTTTATCAATTTAGCTTTGAAAAAGAGCTTTTAACACCCTTCCCTCCTTCCCTCCTCCCTCTGGTGCATTAAAACCCAAGGTTTTAAGCCACTTTGTGGACTCATTGTTAAGAATGCCAGCCAGTTAGCCCAATTCAAGATGAAGGCCTCCAGCTTCTAACTAAGCAGTGGACATGGATCTCTCCCTGCCAGCGCACCATCATTGGTTTCAGTGGACTTGTTTTTGTTTCTTAGTGCTGCATGTGGTAGGATTAGGATGTAGGAATCTATTGCTCACTTTAAATATAAAGTAAAGCAAATCCAAAATGCCTGCACAAAATAAAATCTATTTTTTTCAAACTGGGTTTTACAGCTATAAATAAGTAAGTCTCCCTTGCAGACCCCCACTGGTTCCTTATGAAAGCAGGCTACCATTGCAGTGAGTGCTAATTGGTGCGTCTGTTGGCAGCCTCAACAGAAAGGCCACGAGTCGAAAAGGCTGAAGAATTAATTTGCTATGCAGCCTGAAAAAATAACCTTTCCAGCACAGGTCAGCAGCAGCCTAACATTGGCATCCTGCAATAAATAAATAAATAAATAAAATCTTAATTTTTTCCATGCTAATTCATTATTCAAAGATATTTTTTAAAAATGTAAACCAATGCAGTTGCACCAGTTAACTGGAGCTTAAAGACGTGTGAGTTATCCAAACAAGAAGCATCACTGAATGTGGAATTTAGGGAAATATCCTTTAATTTCTATTTGTGCCTGTCATATCTGGCATTTGTGATTTTTTAAATAAAGTGATGGCTATGTTTGGTGGCTATGTAGAGAGCTTTTGGTATCTACCTTCAGGTGCACAGCCTCTAGGATGAAGACAAACAGTAAGTAGCTGGAAGCTGTTCTTGTTAGACCCATACTAGGAACCTCCTTAATTTATTTGACATCATCTAGTGGTAGCTCTTTGTAAGAAGCTTCTGCTTGTCTCTATTGATAGTTTAGTTCAGGTGGAAAATTCTCTTTCATCATCAAAGGTCTGTCTTCAGACCTCAGCTTTGGCAGTAGCCAAGTGGGTGTTTCGAAGAGAAGCTGTGCATCTGGCTGGTGTCCTCGTGGAAGGCTATCAGGTACCTTCCCAGGAGTGTCAGCAGCAGCAATACTCCAGTATTCTTCCACATCTGCACTCTGCCCTTGTTTCCAGTTATATAATGCTGATCAGTCCTTGTTCAAAGATAACTTTTGCGTGAGAAGAGCTTATTGCACCGGCAGAAGTTGCAGAGAGGAGCTATGTTTTCAAAGTGCAGTTCAGCTGTGTGAAACAGCAGGGAGTTGGAAGCTGAAAGCTTGGCAGGATGTAGCCCTCGGTCAAGGGTTTGCTTCAGAGTTTCCTGAAAGGTCTTTGTAAGCTTTGACAATCCAACCTCGCGAATGAACTCTGCTTCTTAAATTGGACTTGCCATATGGGCAATACTTTAGAAACAATTCTGCCCGTTATTCAGTGATGCTGTAGTCAGAGAAGAAAACAAAGGCAAGCAGTTCTGTGCTGCCTTGGCTGCAGCCTGAAAGGATTACTGGAAGTTTGTAGTGTGTGCGGCAGGTCATGTGTTTGGAAGCTTGGCAGATGCCATGTCCACCTGATACAGCTGTGTATTCTAGTCCATGGGACGATACACAAGGAGACATGCATGTGTCAAGGTGCTTGTTGTGGGATCGATGCTGTTCATATTAGACCCCACAAAAATGTTCTCCGTGCTCTTAGAGTAATAAGAGAAAGCTTTGAACAAGGCAAACTTTCTGGACCGTTATGTAGGTCCTAGGCAGTACCTAGCTCTGTTGGGTTTCTTGGTGAAGCAGTGCAGGTGTCAGGATGGGCTGTTGCAATGCCCTGATCACTGAAAAACTGAATTGTTGTGCAAGGGCACTTGGATGATGAATGTTGCTGTTTAAGAGTCCAGATAGATAGGTGAAGAGAAGAGAACTGCTTCAGTTTCAGCATCACATTTCATGACTCTTTACATCCCTTAGGTGCCTAACTTTAATGTTGCCTTAATGCATTTTTAATGGAATGTATAATAAAATGCTTCCCTGGACAAGCGTAAATTGTGCCAACTTTCTGTTCATTGTGTGTATGTACTTTTTAGCTGTACGTTACTGTCAGGCTCCTGGAACAGATATATTCTTCATGTAAACCCGTTAGAAACAGGTAAATTCTTGGCTCCTAAATGAACTTCGACTGAAGTGAGCAAGTTCTGACTATTGGTTTCAGAGAGAAGGAGGACTGAGACACTCAGACTACCTTCATCAATATTTGAAAGCGTGTAAGTCTACAACAGGATGTTCCTTGATATTGCATATATTTAAATATCACCAGAAATCTCGGGAAGTGTAAATAGTTCAGTGCAATGACCTGCCAGTGCAATGACCTGCCTCATTAAAGTAATTACAGCAATGGTTTTCAGTGGAGATTTAATCACACATTAAAACGGGAGTTCTTGAAAATGCAGCAAACCAGGAAAATGTAGAACCTGACATGAATTTTTCCTTTAATGACCATCTCAGTTATGTTTCTTGGAGGTTTACAACTAAAAATCAATATGGATTTTTAGTGGTACTTAATATAAATAGGAATGTGGAGAGTATAAAAATCCTAATAACTAGCTTGTGCAGTAAAACTTGATAGGATACCTAATGAAAAGGGTAAGGACAGTAATTACAGAGTCCATTGTCTCTTTTGTGTTCATCTTTTGATACTACAGCACACAGTTCATGTAGGAAGATTGTCTTTTTAAAGCAGTTTGTGCTCTTTGAACAGAGTAAAGTCATAAAAAAGGATGATCCAATGATAAAAGTGATAGCCTTCGCCTGGAGATGTAAAAGTTTAGTTCCTTGCCTTGCTTTGATTTGTATAATCGTGACTCAGGTCACTCAATATTTGTCTGTTTCCAGTCTGTGAAGTGGAGATAACACTTCACCTTGCATGGGAGTTTTATGTAGTGAGCCATGTCCAGACGGTGTGATGCTCCAGTATTGCAAGAATTGGGATAGAGAAGGTGTATCGTAACTGAACGTTGCAAAGACTTGATTAACATGAAGGAAGTAGGATGATGCCTTCGGTGTTCCCTGGTTTGTGGCAGACAATCAGGCTTTTGGCCCCCAAGTTTAGGAAACCCCATGTGCCATGTAGTGAGCACACAGCTCAGGCAAGATTATTGCAGCTAGAGCTGATGACTTGCAGCCTGGTTACAGCCGGCACTGAGACTTGAAGGGAGGAACCTTGGCTTGCTCTGGTTCAGCTTTGTAACAGAAAGAGTGGCAAAACCAGACTTTTGGGAGGTTTGTGGCTACTTTGTCCTCAGGCTGGATCTCGACTTGCTCTGTGCCATGGTTCTGTTCTAGGGGCACAGAGTATGTTTTGAATAACTTGCTAGCAGTTGTGCGTATCAAGAGCAGTATGCAGGACAGTGGTAAAGGAGGAAAGAAGAACTGAACTGCAGCTATTTGGGTTTTGTGAAATTTGGGGCATTTGTTCAAAATACATTGCTGTATGCTTGCCTCCAATAGGGAGCAATTAGTTTCTTTATTGAAGATGACATTTGTGAAGGCTATTCCAATCAGAAAAAAAATCTTCATGTGAATGTGTGGCAGGTGGTGTGAAGGCAACATTAGTTTCTTTGGGGATTTGCTGCCTCATTTCTCGCATTACTGTTGCCTTCCCTCGCTCCTAAAAAGTCCTTACTGAGACTGCTGCAAATGAGAAGCTGGAGGGCCGAGGGGCAGCTGAGAGGTGACAGCTGAAGAGAGACTCACTCTATTCTTCCCTTTTCTGGGTATCTGTTGTAGAGTATTTAATTATTCGAAGTGGTCTTTTAAAAGACTTCTTTAATTTTAGCTGGCCTCTTTTGTCCAGTGAAAGTCCTCATCTGAGCGTGCAGAGTGGGTGACTGTCCTCCTGCAAGCTTGACCCTGGTGTACTTATCAGCCCTTAATGTGGTAAATTCTGATAGGAGTGAAGCATAACTTATTTTTATAAATTTACTTCACTTGCCTCTAATGATGGGTTAACAGTAGGAATTAGCTTTAAGAATTAAGCACCAGATTTATTTCTTCTGAAATAAATTAATTTCCTTGCCTGGATAAGCTTAATATACAGTGCAGGGCTCTCATTTGGAAAGTGCCTTACAGTATCTCTGCTCCGTGAATCATTACCAGTAGAGTTTTCATTATCGAGTTTATCTTCCTAAATACTTCATGGCTTCAATTTTTATTATCCTTTGGAAGGTAGAATAGAGAACTTACTTTAAAGGGCAAATAATGAACAGAGAAACCTACAGTGAAAGATTCCTCACCTACCTATCTGCTCCTTGTGCCCTTTCAGATGGTGAGTTGGCAAGTGATGCTGTCTTTCTGAGTTGTTAATAAATGAATCCATTGCTTTAATACTGAGGTGTTGTGCTGATGGTGGAGGTGTGTCTTCTGGGAATCCTGGCTGCTTATGGTTAGCAAGCATCCCAGCACACTTCTAAGTAGATGAATGCATCTCAGGTGGTAACTACTTTTGCTCTGATTTTGGGCAAAAAGTGTGCATTCTGCATACTATCCCTTCTTGATGCTTGACTTTCATACGTACCTTCACAGTAATAGCCAACGTCAACATTGCTTTTAGCACCCCTGCTCCGTAAGCTTTAATAGCTTTGGGATGTACCTTTCTTAGGAAGATCCCTTTGCGTTGCATCTGTTTTGCTGTTTTTTTATACAAATTGCATCCTAGGGAATTATTTGCTTGCTATGCTGTTATCCTGAGCTGGACATTCAAAACTGTTTCATTTAACCTCTGTTCTCCGGCATTTTCACTGCTAAATCCAAAGTATAAAGTCTTCCATAGTGGGGTAAGATTATGAGGGAAGGCAGTGCAACTTCTCTTCCCTTCCCAAGGCAAAATTTTGTTGATCATCTGACAATGAAGAAGGGCAGAGATCTTTTTTTGGATGTAGAATAATTACGGTTTAATTGAGAAAGAAACCGTCTGGTGGTATCTTTCATAAACTCTCAGCAATTTCACCTTAAGGCAGCCATGCTGTTGTCTCTCTCTTTCACATTTCAATAGGGGAAGATTAATTTTCAACACCTACTCAGGGCCATGTTCCTCTGAGCTGGTGTAGGAAGTGTAATTCATATCTCCTGATGCCAGCTGATCCACCTTCCTTCACCACTTTTCCCATCCAAGAGGGATGGCAGGATGCACCATTGTCTCTCAACACTGATTTCTACCAGTTGTACCATATAGTTTTGACTAAGAGGGTATATACATGCAGTGTAATCTCCAATAGCTGGAAGCTGAAGCCAGGTTTGGAATGGAAATAAGGAACTGTGTGATTTTTGTTGTTAGTTTATTTTAAATAAAGATGGTGATTAGTTTAAAGATCTTTCCTGGATGCATGCTGGAGTCTGTGCCATTGCAAATAGAGGTATATTTTTCAAAGGCTAATTTCAGGAGCCTGGCTCAGCCAGGGCTCCCTGTTGGGTTAAAAGCAGAGAGAGCACACTCTGAGGGCAAGATGGAGAAAGATTTCTGCTCTCTGCTTAACTTTTGTGGACCCCTGGGAGGTAGGAGCCTGTGGCTGATTGGAGAATACTCATGTTTTCCCCTGAGCCTTTACATCAGAAAAAGATACGCTCCAGTATGACCAGAAATGAAGGCAGAAGCACGTGTTATGCAGGAGGTCATCAGAGCTGTTGTCTTTTTAAGTCCCGTGGAGGCAGCCTGCAGGACCCGCTCGGTGTTTCCCCCTCTCTGTGCTGAGCATTCCTTTGCAGAGGTCTGTTGCTGGCCAAAGGTAGCCCTTCTGCTGGAGCTGTGAACACGGTGTGGATGCATACACAGTTCCTGGAGGATACGTTTGGTTAAGCTCCCTTCTCAGTTTGATCTGATTTATCTTATGTAATGCAGTGATCTGACTCTCTTTTTAAAAAATAAATAAATAATCAGAATTCATACTGTAACTGTCTAAAGCTGTTATAAATCTCCTGCTGAGCAGTTTCAGTGATGCTGGGGGCGAAGCAGTTACGCCAGCATAGAAAAGACGATCAAGAATTAGATTTCAAATGCTTTCACCTCTGCAGCCAAGGTGATCAAGTAGGGAGGTGAGGCTTTGCTCGCTCAGTGTGCATCCCCAGGTACCAGCCAGGTGTCGGGTAGTTTGTGGTGCTGGCCTCATCTTGTGGCCTGATCAGGAGTTCGTTTGCATCCGTCTGAATCGTTTGGTAGTGACCCACGCTGTGCTACTCTATTTTTCTCAGTGCCCTGAGGCTTTCCCCCAGGGACATCTGTGGCTGCGGTGAATGCTCTGCAGCATGCACATAAGGTGCTCCCGCGAGAGATGGTGGCTGGGATGGCATCACTACTGCCTCAGCAAGTCGTACAGATAGGAGAAGGGGTGACCAGTTTGTAGTCATTTTGTGCCTCAACTTCACACTGAAGAGCTACTGGAAGCAGACAGGGACTTTCTTCTGTGTGCACATGCTGGGGTTGGATTTGCACAGATCATTGCACGCACAGATTTACTGCACTGTGAGTTTGTGGTAATGCCAGTGAGATGGTGATAATGGGAGGGGACGAGATGCCGTACTGCTCTCCTGTCACTGGGGTGAACTGTGCAGCCCACGCAGCCGAAGCGTTAGGCTGCAACCGCATAAATGTAGCATGACTACAATAATCCAGACTGCTGAAGCAGTTTCTTTCTAATCCTATATTTCAAGTTCCTCAGAGTCTTTTCTAGGCTGACCTATCACAGGCTTTGTTTTTTGTAAAGCTATAAAGCTGTTTGCTTATCACTGATCTCTAAGGAATGTAATACTTGGTCAAATCACCCCTACCTTTAAAAGCGTACTTGTAAGTGTAATAAGTAGAAAGTGTAATAGTGGGAGGGGATCTGAATTTTTGTATGCGTGCACGTATTTCTAGCTGTTGGAAATTTGAATTCAATACCAAATTGAAGGTATTGAAGCTGCTCCTGCTAATCTTATAAGAAAGCATCAAGCCTTGAAACATCTTTGTCTCTAAGTATCTGGAATTTTACCTGGATGGGCAGTGCTGCTGGTGAGAAGGAGATGGGTGGTTTGGTGAGAGCAAGTACTCAGACAGAAAAGAATACATAAAATTTCTTGAGCTCCAGATCCTTCACAAGATGATGTTTTTTCTTTTTTTTGTTTTTTCTTTTTTCTTTTTTTTGTTTTTTCAAGCAGAAAGCTGGAGATCTGGGCATGGTCTGATGGCTATGACCATTATGACTATTAAGTGAACATGCAACTGACAGGGTTGCAAATTTGTACCTGAGATCACGGGGAGAAACAACTGCTTTTGTCATCCTCCCTCCCTGCCAAATGGGTGGATGATTTCCCATCAGATGTCTGCAGTGCAGACGGTTAAATTATGCAAGGGAATCTGCAGCTGTTGTAGTTTACGCTCTCCTATACTGGTGGAAGAACTGTAAGCTGCCTTGTGTCAAACCTTAGAGCTACTCTTCTACATGATGTGTAAGAAATCTTTGCGTGTTAAAGACTTCTGTGGCAGAAGAGAATTCATTTGAGTTCTCACATGGGTGATAAGAGGACTGGGACTTGTGTGGATCCTTGTCCTGACTGCAAGGATTGTGTCTCCCCTCCCATGTACATACTCTTGCTTTTATGTATACGGGTGTATCTTAGAATCATAGAATGGTTAGGGTTGGAAGGGACCTTCAAAGGTCATCTAGTCCAACCCCCCTGCAAGGAGCAGGGACATCCCCCACTAGATCAGGTCGCTCAGAGCCCCATCCAGCCTGGCCTTGAATGTTTCCAGGGATGGGGCATCCACCACCTCTCTGGGCAACCTGTTCCAGTGATCTACAACTCTCATGGTGAAAAATTT